>JASDQU010370974.1:16934-40556 GCA_032191745.1 Picea mariana
CCTACATATTGTGTCTCCCTTCTCTCTACGCCCTCATCTGAGATACTATAGAACCTAGACATGACTATCCTCCTGGCTATAGACACAGTTCTGGAATTCTCGGTGCTTCATCCTTGAGGCATCACGAAGAGGGACGTCCAAAATCTAGAGTGCAGCAGGAGTCCTACAATGTGGTCAGGAATTATTACTCAAATACTCCTCTTCTCTTCTAGAGAACTATGGGTGAAATTGAGGACATAGTCAGCTTGGAAAGGGATATGATTTTGAACTCATAGATAGTTGAGACCACAATACATTGGGTTCCAGATGTTGGTCATACAAGAGGCAGGGATACCCATTCCTAGATGATTGTTGAATTATATTGGCACATTAAAACCTTTTTCGGGAAAATTGTCCAAACAAGGGAAGATGCACATAATAGAGTTAGGCTTCAGCTTGATGATCTCCACTTTTTTGTGAGAGAGATATTCACCCTCATCGAGCCAACACACTAGAGCCGACCTCCTTCCCCAACAACTCATCTCCAGCAAGAAGGGATTAATTAATAACAACTGCCAAATACTTTGTCCCCTTCAACAGGGACCCCAGCTCTTTGAAGTTGGGTACCATAGTAGTTGTTTTATTTTTGGAATATGATAGTTAGCAATAGACATAAGCTTGGTACTTTTATAGTCACACTAGATTATCTTGTCTTTTATGTTTTTTGGATTCTACACAAACAACATATTTGATGAAATAATCTATATCTTTGTTGTTTGTCTCGTTTCCCAAGTGACAGGCCAACAACAAGGATTTTTAATTTATATAATATGTTAAAATATCAATACAATTTTTCCTTTAAACTTTTTTTTTTTTTTTACATATCTACATCATAATCTCCTTCTCTTTCCACAAATATATAATAAAATTAATCTATTTAGTAAAATATAAAACATTTAAAATATAAATACATTATACCATTATATAACTAACATTAATAACTAGCATGATTTTATATTTAGTATAAACTTTCAATTTTTTTATATTTTATAAAAAAAAAAATTCTACTTAATAAAAACTAAATATAATTATCTCTTTGTATAATCTATTTCATTTTAATATTACATATTTATAAAATAATGTTACACCTATTATTCTTTATGGATGTGAAGTCTGGGGCTGTAGTATCTCTCGTGAATTCTGGAGGAAGATAGAGCAAATACAAAAGAATTTATAACCTATAATCTCAAAATTAAAGGAAATGCGCCCTATCCCATCCTCCTCGTAGAAACTAGCCTCTCCCCTATTGAAAGCATGGCTATGACTAGATACCTAATGTATAAGAACAAGTTAAACAACATGGAAGACAAAAGGCTACCTAAATTTGCTTCCAAATCAAGTTATAACCACCATCGACTCAAGCGAGGATGGCATAAAGACGCTCGATCTTGGCTAAACTATTAGGGAATCAAGGAAGAAACCATTTTGTAAAATAAATATACTATTAAAAAAAATGTCAAATCAAAATTTAAGGAAAAAATATGGTGTGATAAAGAGTGAGAGGAAAAAAGAAAATTAAGGTATTATAAAGATGTAATGAACCCTAATCTAGAAGATCAAAATTATCTATCTGTTTTGCCAAGTGTAAAGAAAAAAATAAGCATTGCTAAGATAAGAACAAATTTTCACGGGCTCCATAGTGAAACTTGGCATTGGTCAATTCCTAAAATGCCATGGGATGAAAGAGTGTGTCACCTTTGTGACACTAAGAAGATTGAAGATGAAAAACACTTTCTCTTAGATTGTCCAACCTATACCCATATTAGATCTCATTTTCAAAATATTGATCACACTACCAACTTTCCTAACCTCTTAACTCAACAAAAGTATGGTGATCTTGGAAAGCTTCTCTTAATGTTTTTCAAGCACGGAAACAAAATTCTAAAGAATCACAAGTAATCACTTACCCTCTTAAGGTCCGATAGACCAATTAGGTTTTAGTGGACGTTAATCATCATCATCATCATCATCATCATCATCATCAATATAATTAATATGTAACATATACTAAATATTTTAGATGATAAATTAAATATCATTATATAACTAACATACATTTATATTAAATGAAGTTATGTTTATTTAATGGTAAAATTTCTTTATATTTTAAATTAATTTTTTTAAAACTTAATTGGAAAGAAGGAAAATGAGCAATAATTAGAAATCAGAAAGCTATTGTTAGGGATAGAGACCAGAAAGATAATAATAAATAGGAATTTGAGACACTCAGGATTCTTTTAAAGGTCCTATAATTAATATATTTTGAAATCCATTTTGAATTATTTAGAATTTTGATAAAACTTTAAAGTTTAAATATTAATATTGTATAATCTATTTCAATTTTTTGAGTGATCTAGATTTTTATGGCTATACCTAAAGAAAAAGTGGTTCAATTTCTTTTTATTGTAATTAAAGTTTATTAATATTTATTTTTATTGTAATTAACTTTTCTTAATATATTTTGAAATCTATTTTGAATTTTGATAAAACTTTAAACTTTAAATATTAATATTGTATAATCTATTCCAATTTTTGGGGTGATCTAGAGTTATATTGTTATACATAAATCAAAAGTAGTTAAATTTATTTTTATTGTAATTAAAGTTTATTAATATATTTTGAAATCCATTTTGAATTATTTTGAATTTTGATAAACTTTAAAGTTTGGAGTAATCTCTAGTTCTATAGCTATACATAAAGAATCACAAGTAATCATTTACCCTCTTAAGGTCCGATAAACCAATCGGTCTTAATAGACATTAATCATCATCATCATCATCAATTAAATGGGAAAGACAATTAATTATATAAAATAATTATAAATTTTTTTTTATTAAAAATTTATTTATACTTCATAATCATTTATTTCTTTATAATAAAAAAAATTGTATCAAATTTTTATAATTTACAACATTAAATATTACAATAAATTATCAAAAGTCAATCAAATGGAAAACACTGTCAACTACATTAAATACTTGTAAAAATTCCGTATACTTCATAGTAATTTATTTAAAACTAAATTAAATGGAAAAGACAGTCAACTACATTAAATAATTGTAAAATTTCTTCTTACTTCATAAAATAATAATAAAAGTTTTTTTTATTAAAAATTTATTTATATTTCTTAATAATTTTTTTTTTATAATAATATTTATTTATAAAATAATTATATTCAATTTTTATAATTTATAACTTTAAATATTACAATAAATTATCAAAACTCAATCAATGGAAAAGGCAATTAATTAATTGTAAAAAATATTTATTAAAAAAAAAATTATACTTATTATTTTTAATTTTTTAAAAATATTTATTTTATAAAAATTTATGTGCATAAACTATGTTAACTTCTTTATAATAATTTCCGTTCATGGATTATGTTCATTTCCTTCTGGAAATGATTTACAAGAGAGTAGTGAGTATGTGCTTATCTCACAATCACAATCCAAAATGGTACACTTCATTTATAATAGATGCAGTCTTCATTATATAATGATTCTATTAATTATACTTGTATTTTTGGCTGCTATAAATTTTCTTCATATGCTTATGGATCCAAGAATTTGGAAGTGTTTATCGTTTGACATTATTGAGTTAATATTTTGTTTCCTTCCAATTTCAATGTTGATAAGATTTACAATGATTTGTAAACATTGGAATGTTGTTTTACAAAACCATTTTCTCTTGTCTCAATTCAATTCATTTTTAGTAAAAGAATTTGGATTTTTGGTTCCTTTGTTCCATGATGAAGAAAATTGCATCTTTGGAGCATATCTTTATGAGATCTCATTTTGTTTTTTCTTTTACAAATTCAACATATAGAGTTCACTGTTGATCCAAATTTTAAGAGGGTATATGGTCTAAATTCGGATGCAAAAGTCATAAAGCTATAAAGATAATAGATTGCCCATGTGGATCAAGGATATGCCCACCTCCTCATTAATTAATTGGGATAACAAGTTTCCCATATGGGTCAAAGAGAGTCTCATTTCTCCATTATTATATTGGGTTTTATTTTCCACTACTTAGTTAGCTCGGTAGTTAGATCTATTATTATAATAATAGGGACTCATTTAATGAGCTCTTTCCATTATTGTATCGGGTTTTATTTTCCACTACTTAATTAGTTGGATAGTTAGATCTATTATACTAATAATATAGACTCATTTAATGAGGTCTTTTTGACTTTGTCCAATGGACCATTTTGTAATGCTATATAAAGGCCTAACAAGCCTTCTCATAATATCAAGTTACTCATTTTGGCTTCTATCTTATGTTTTATTGTTAATTGTAAGATTAATTAGCTCTGAGTGATTTACTAGTAAATACCACTAATCCAGATCTCACGGGATGAAATCTGAATGGCCTGAATGCCGAGAGAGGAGGAGCTTAGATGTGCCAATATTTCATAAAATGAAGTATGACAAACAAAACATGTAAATGAAGTATTTGGGAGGTGAAGCTCAAAGATGAGTCTCACCTCTAAAAATAATTACTAGTAAATCACTCAGATCTAATTAGTCTCACAATGAACAAAATAAAATATGAGAGAAGCCAAAGTGAGTAACTTGATATTATGAGAAGGCTTGCTAGGCCTTTATATAGCATTACAAAATGGTCCATTGGACAAAGTCAAAAAGAGCTCATTAAATGAATCTATTATTAGTATAATAGATCTAACTACCCAACTAACTAAGAAGTGGAAAAAAAAACTCCATACATTAATGGTAAGAGCTCATTAAATGAGTCTCTATTATTATAATAATATATCTAACTACCCGACTAACTAAGTAGTGGAAAATAAAACCCAATACAATAATGGAGAGATGAGACTCTCTTTGATCCATATGGGAAACATGTTAGCCGAATTAATTAATGAGGAGGAGGTCATCTCCTTGATCCACATAGGAAATCTATTAAATTTATAACTTTATGACTTTTTCATTTGAATTTAGACCATATACCCCCTTAAAATTTCAATCATTCCTCTCTCTTAAAAAATGATGGTCCCCATCATTTCACCCATGCTAAAAGGAGAAACCTCATTATTGTACCATTATGATTACAATGTGAAAATACCCAATGAAGATAAGGGTTTTGGATTTTGTATGGTTGACCCATAATTGTGGGGTTGTGGTTGACCCATAACCTAGTTCACAATGGAATTGTGCATGAATAGAAAAATGAATAAATTTTAATAAAATCCCAAAACTTGAAAAAATAATATGGAAAAATGGTGACTTTGGGGGCTGAGAACATCCTTCTGCAAATATATTTATAACGTCTGCTAAGGGTGATCAAAGACAATTCCGCCAAAGACCCATTTCAGATATTGAATATATATTTCTATCGATATATGGAACTTTTTATGAGGTGGCCCATGGAGTGATAAAATCTAGGCCAAATTCGAAGGGCGGGCGACCACGCTGGTTACAAACATGTGTCGTTTCGAACAAAGATATCTCATAAACTAGACAATGAAATGAAATTACGAGAAATACCCATTTGAGCTACTGAAGAGATATTTCTAGGCATATGTGGAAATAATTCTTTGGTTTCCTTAGTAGGGATTAAAATCTCATTGAATATGGTGGTATGTGTGGCCTCCTTGGGTCAAATACATGTTGAGATTCAATCCATGATATCTCTCCAAAATCTGAGAAAAATGCATTTCCGTGAAATACCCATTTGATATATTGAATATATCTTTCCATCCATATGTGTAATTCCTTCTGTAGTTTCCTGAACAGGGATAAAAATCCCATTGAAGATGATGGTACTCATGACCTCCTTGGGTCAAATACATGATGATATCCAATCGATGATATCTATCAAACTAAGAAGTCAAATGTGATTCCAGGAAATACCCATTTGAGATATTGAAGAGATATTTTGAATGAGCTATGGTAGAGCCTCTAAAATGTTGTGTAGAGGTCATGGAACCTCTTTGAATTTTACTGAGTGTAGAGGGCCAAAAGGATTCCAAGGGTTTGTAGAGAAGCATGAGTTATTGTAGATGTTGTGGAACCTTCGTGGGCAGCATGGACACCCTACCAATTTTTTGAAAATGTTTCATACCAATGGATGTAGTGGGTCTGTGTATAGATGTAGTGAAACCATGTATGGATGTAGTGAATCCATGTATGGTTCTCTTTGTAATGGTGAATGAAGATCCAAGGGAAAAAAAAAATCCCTGTAGTGTCTGTGGAGCAATTGTGATGTTTACAGTGTATGGCTCGACAAATGGATTACGATAGTACCAAAAGGAGGTTGGTGATTGTTGCAAATGTTTGAACCCGCATCATGCTTCAAACCCTTGTCTGGATGTAGAGCGTACCTGCTCTGATACCAATGATCGAGATCTCGGGGGCTCATATATAGATGTCTTGAATGCTGAGAGAGGAGGATATTAGATGTGCCAATATTGGATGAAATGAGGCATGGACAAAAAAAACATGTAAATGAAGTACTTGGGAGGTGATGCTCAAAGAGGAGCCTCACCTCTAAAACTAATTACTAGTAAATCACTCAGAGATAATTAATATCACAATGAACAATAGAAAATATGAGAGAAGCCAAACTGAGTAACTTGATATTATGACAAGGCTTGATAGGCCTTTATATAGCATTAAAAAATGGTCCATTGGAAAAATTCAAAAAGATCTCATTAAATCAGTATCTATTATTATTATAATAGATCTAACTATCCAACTAACTAAGTAGTGGAAAATAAAACCCAATACAATAATGGAAAGAACATATTAAATGAGTCTCTATTATTATAATAATATATCTAATTACCCAACTAACTAAGTAGTGGAAAATAAAACCAAATACAATAATGGAGAGATGGGACTCTCTTTGACCCATATGGGAAACCTATTAGCCCAATTAATTAATGATGAGGTGGGAATCTCCTTGATCCACATGGGAAATCTATTAAATTTATAGTTTTATGACTTTTGCACCCGAATTTAGACCATATACCCCCTTAAAATTCGGATCAACTGTATAGTTGGATCCATGATTTTGTTATATTTACCAATAGCATGCTCTTTTTAAAATAATTATTTTGTGAAAATCCTTTTACAAATGCCTTTTAAAATATTGGGTCTAATGGGTTGAAGACTGGGATTTCTTTTCCCTGTAAGAAAAAGTAAATGCTTGAAAATATGATTGGTTGTCTTGAAACCAATTTACAAAGGAATGAAGTCAATGTTTTATGTTTGTAGTAGACTTGACACGATCTAAAGAAGGACACAAATCCTTATAGTGGCACTACAACTCCAAATTAGGCATCGTTCTATAAAATAAAACAATTATTAGTTTTGTTTAGGCAAAGATTCTAAAGAGTACCCTATTTATCCGTACACCATATATTGGCTATATATTTTGAAAAAAATGGGTTTTTTCATTTCTTCCAATCAATGACATATGTTGTATGTCATTGGAACTATACAAAATTTAGCTTATCTGTCTCATCAATAGTGGTTCCACCTATGTTTGGTCTATTGAGGAAGTAGAAATTTTTCAATTTGTCAACCCTAGTTTGAATGAAGAGTAGACTATTTTCAAGGTGACTAGAGATTCAAATGAAAATTTTTGCATGCCCTTCCTAGTAATATAGATAATAAATGTCCTAGATATCTTCCTTTTTGAACAATTCTTTTGATAGTACATAAGTACACTAAAGTTCTATTAACATTGATTTTATGACTAGCTTGTATATCCCATCAACTATTAATAATGTTTCCATGTTAGATAATTCAAGGTTCCATTTTCCATTTCTTGAGCACTGCAATAATCTATTTGAAAGTGGAATCCCCCCAACTTATTCCAAATATGGATTCTATTAATAACATACCACGATTAGGTATAGATATCATGGCTTAGGTTGTAATTATTCAAGAAAATTGTTGTTAAACATTGTCAAACATGTAATATAGTTATTTTACACTTTTTTGTATTCAAATAAATATTTAAATACTATAGACTTTAAATCATTGTCATATGGATTAATATTTTGTGTTTTACCTTTTCACTTCATTCTCATATTCACATTACATTTTACATATTGCATTGTGTATGATAGCATAATTGAATGGAAACTTAAAATATGGTTTCCAAATTTTATTGATTGCAATTTTATATATTACTATTTCCAAATTCAATAATTGTCTATATAGAATGAATTCAAATTAGTATGGTTATTTAATCATTATATAAAATTATTGATATGTATTTGTAGAAATGTGAATGCACAAGTGATCATACTACAAAACATACTTGTTGTTTGACATCACGTGAGAGGTGTAACGAACCTCCTCGTTATGACGACAAACCTCTTAGAAAAAGTGCAATTTTTTTTTTATTTAAAGGTGTGTGCGCGCGTGTACAAGGGAAATAAATACATTTGACTCTGCGTCACCACCCGACGATGAACAAGGCGCAAACCATGACAAACACAACAAGACGGCATAAGATGCACAACAAGTAACTGCATGCATTTAATGACGATCAATTGACAATAAGTAAGACTGACTACCCGCCCGTCCTACCCTGCAATGGTTAGGACCTCCAAGACACATAAGCAACGCTCAAGCCCAGGTTCCCATCGATTTTAACCATCTAAGGTCTCAGGGCTGGCGACTGTTCTGAGGAACATGAAGGTGTCTACATCCCTCCTGACACAAGTAGACCAAGCAATTAAATGATCACAACCAAGTACAATAATTATTAAATGAACAAACACATCCTCTATGGAATGCGCAAGTCAGAAGGACTCCGACAATGGCCAACCATTGTCAAGACAAGGTATTTCTATGACTCAATTGGCATTAATTACAGACCAAATATTCCATTTAAATTCCAATAATCGACGAGTTACCCAACCCAACCTTAGAATAATGCAAATTGAAGTAATTGCAAATCCCCATTTACTAAATCATAATAATTTATGGTACTTAGTTCAAGGACCTTATATTTTATGTTTCATCAATAACAGTAAAATTTCAATAGCATTACAATAAAATGACAATGTCATTATATCTTATATTACCATAACTTGCATTCAAAATAACAATAAAATTACATATCATGTTATCAACCACTAACATTATATTTTATTTTATATTGCAATAAAATATTACCCTTACATACTACGGACACTATTTTACAATGGAAATATAGTTACACATTACTATACCTTTTATGTTATCATTTACCATAAAATTTCAATAACAGTACAATAAGACAACAACATCTTCACATTATATGGCCATAACAGTGCAAATAAAAATAACATTTAAAATTTCACTTTATGTTATCTAACACTAACATTGCATTTTACTACTAGAATAAAATAAGTTATCTCATCTAACTTAAATAAATAAGACTAGCTAAACAAGAAGATTTATTTTTTACTAGAGGAGTAATCCCTCGTTGCCTTCTAAATTTCTAAAAGCACCACTCCTTGAACCTTATGAAGAATAAAATATCCTTTCAGTAATAACCTATCTTTTAGAAATCTAAAGGCATAGATTACCTTGAAATTATAACCTCTGACTTGTGTATCATTAATTCAAGGTCGTCAGAAATATAATCATTACACTCGTTCACATTATTAAGTTGGTGCCTTGTTGATCTACAACCAGAAAACTATTATAAAGTAAATACACCCACCATTACAAACGATATTGCCAACAACCCAATCCGGTAACGAATTACCCAATCACATTTCCAGAAAAATCACAGAACACCTTTACAACATGAAAGTGCCAAAGGGGGATTATTCAGTGACAGAGTTACAAGGCAGATTGCCAGAACGAATTTTCAGATCTAAATTTACAAGAACAAAAATTCCCATACAACTATTTCCAGAACGAATTCTCAGATCTAATTTTACAAAAACGAAAAATGCCCATACAACTATTGCCAGAACGAATTCTCAAATCCAAATTTACAAAAACGAAAAATGCCCAAAACAAATTCTCAGATCTAATTTTACAAAATCGAAAATGCCCATACAACTATTGCCAGAACGAATTCTCTAATCTAATTTTACAAAACAAAAATGCCCATAGTAATAGAAAACGCCCACAGTAATACAAAAACGCCCACTGTAATATGTAAATGCCCACAGTGATATAAAATGCCCACAGTAATATATAAAACGTCCACAGACATATGTAAACACCCACAGTCATATAAAAATGCCCACATCAATATAAAAATGCCCACTGTAATATATAAACGCCCATAGTGATATAAAACACCCACAGTAATATATAAAACACCCACAATCATATATAAACGCCCACATCAATATAAAAATGCCCACTGTAATATATAAACACCCACGGTGATATAAAATGCCCACGGTAATATACAAAACGCCCACAATCATATATAAACGCCCACAGTCATATAAAAACGCCCACATCAATATAAAAATGCACACTGTAATATATAAATGCTCATAGTGATATAAAACACCCACAGTAATATATAAAACGCCCACAGTCATATAAAAATGCCCACATCAATATAAAAACGCCCACTGTAATCTATAAACACCCACAGTGATATAAAACACCCATAGTAATATATAAAATGCCCACAATCATATAAAAATGCCCACATCAATATAAAAATGCAAACTGTAATCTATAAATGCCCACAGTGATATAAAACAAAGTCATAAAATCTCTTTTATCCAAACCGACATGCAATAGCAGAGTAAGAAGAATATTTTATAACCGTAACATAATTTCAATCGTTGAGGAACAGAAAGGAAAACCAATCAATCCGACGAGAACCCATGCAGAGATAATCCAAGTAGTTTTCATCTCACAAGCCAAAATAAAAATGTTGATAACAATAAGAGAGGGCCAAGGTCCTAATACCTTCTATCATGCAAAATGAAAAACATACCATTGTCTGATCGCCTGCTCCGAGTGACGTCTGCGTGCTCCATGCCACTCTCACTCACCGACCGTCGAGACCTCACTGGTACCTCCCAGCCAACGCTAGGGGTACTCTGCTTCCCCCTTAGTCCCCCGAGCAGCAAAGGGGCCACACACTATCCGGATGGTACGTCTAGCTCCCAGCTCACCTCGCAAGGCCGAGCTACGACTCCTATCCGAGATGGGAAATCCCAACTCCCCACAAGTAATCAATCAAGTCACAAATCCGGCAGCGTAACGTTATGCTAACAACCGATCCCCTTCTTCCTTCTCTTCCCTTTCTTTTATAGAGTTTTTAGAACTTCCATATTTCCCTAAATCTCATTTAAATTAAGTTTTAATAAAAATCTTCTAAATATTCTCCTTCGCACAAGTGTCATCCATCCCCCACATTTCTCCATTAACTATTTTCTTTAATTTATTAAATTTTCTTATTTCCCTCACCCACCTAGAGTTGCTCCTAAATTTACTCCTAGGTGTTCCTAGATTCCCTTATAGGTTTTAAATACTTTCCCTAAATGAAGTTGCTAATTTAGTTCAAATTAGAAGGTTCTTAATTGCATATTCTATACTATGTTGACCTCACTTTTTACCATAAGTTCCCCTCTTTCCCTTATTATGTTTCCTCCATTCCTTAGTTTCCTAATTTTTATTATTCCCTTCTTTCCCCTTCTTATTAGAGCTAAAATGGAAGTTGCGCTATTTAATCTTTTCCTTTTATTAATAATTTAATATCTTTTTATACTTTCACAAGTTAAAAATTAAATTCTTCTTTAAAATTTTTAAATCGACTAGTTTTAATTAAATTCTTACTCTCTTCTTTTTACCCCAAAAATTTTATGAAGACTAAAACTATTACCAAGTGGTTTTTAGTTTAAATTTTTATATATATTTTTTTAGTTTTTATAGGGTCTTTTCTTAAGGTTAGACAAAAGTTTACCCTAGAGTAGTTTTAGACTTAGGACTTAGATTCTGAATTGGGTGACATTTAATTAGGGAGGTTGTTTAAGAATTTCTCAATGTGTTAAATGTCTTAGATCCATCTAGGTTTGTTCCTTCATAAATGACAACGCGACGTGCCCTTCAGGACACACCATGTGCTCCAAGGGTAGCACTCACCTCGTTTGTTTCTTTTGCAAGACGTGCCCCTCAAGATGCACCACGTACTCCAAGGGTGCCACTTGACTTGTTTGTTTCTTTTGCGCGACGTGCCCTTTAGGATGCACCACGTGCTCCAAGGGTTCCACTTGCCTCTTGAATGATTGGTAGACATCAATAACCCCTAGAGTCAACACTCCACCAGGTGACCTTGTGGGAGACTAAGGGCTTCTAAGGAATAAGGCCCCCGCCTTATTGCACACCCATTAGAGTCATCGTGAGCGACTATCGCAGTCTACCCTCACGGCATCGTGGATCCTCTTGAACTAGGTAATCGTTAACCTACAGTTCGAGCCACAGCGGGAGTGCTAGTAGGTTGTGGCAGGGCTACTGTCCACACCTCTCCCTCAACCTCTCTGGAAATCATGTGTGGCCCCTTTACTCCATATGTGAGTCTGTTCGGCAAGCTATCGTGAGCCTACATCATCAAAAATCATGTCAGAACATGTCCACATCATATCATCAAATAAATGTAATATCACAGTAAATAAATCAACCCAAATAACACACTCCCTGACTCAATCCGGAGTCCAAGGGGTTCCATCGATGCCTCTGCATCCTCAAGGTCCAAAACCTTGCACACTCAGTAAAACTAAGTCAATAGCACCTGTCTATGTCAGAGCAGTAAAACATCATGTCATCTACGATAACGCATCATAATCAAGAACAAAAGTTCTAATATCATAATAGTCCAGATCACTTGCGAGAAAGTGTCCTCAAAGAATACGTTTTCTTAGTGTGCCAGAGCGGGATGTTACATACACCCCCTCTTGGTCTAAAATTCGTCCTAAATTTTCTCAGTATAAAAGGCGAAATAAATGTATCACATTATCATAAGTCTATATATCAAACAAAAATGAAAACTGTTGGCGCATATCATATGCGTCCTCCTAGGTCGCTGAGTGCAGACTATATCTGTCCCACTGGACCTTGACCTGATCTACCATTCGACGTCATAACTGTCGAACGCAATGATCTAAGATGCGGACCAGCTCAGCCATGATCCCTCCCTCATCCGATACCTGCAAGGAACTCAGGTCAATCACATGTATAGGATCACTAATATAATGTCTCAAAATAGATACATGGAAAACATCATCCATACGCCTCAAAGAATCAGGCAAGGCTAATCAATAGGCCAAGGGCCCCTTTCTCTCCACAATCTCGAAAGGTCCCATGAACCTAGGAGAGAGTTTATCTCCCTTTCCAAACTTGATTGAACTCTTATGCAGTTTAACCCACAAGCAGACTCAATCGTCGACCTCGTAACTACGGTCAACTCGGTGCGCATCGGCATAACTCTTCTGTCGATCTTGCGCTTCTTTAATCCTTTGTCTTGTGGTTTTCATTTTCTCTTCCATTACCTGAATTTCTTCTGGTCCCATCAGGACCCTATCCTCAAGCCGATCCCAACTCAAGGGCATCCGACATGGTCACCCGTAAAGAAACTCAAAGGGCACCATCTTAATGGTGCTTTGGTAACTGTTGTTGTAAGCAAACTCCACTAGTGGAAAAAATTCTTCCCAACACTTTTGTTGGTTCATTACATACTTGTGCAACATGTCCTCCAAGGTCTGGTTCATTCGTTTGGTCTGTCCGTCAGTCTCTAGGTGCTTACATAGTACAAAAGTTAAGTTGGGTTCCCAAGGCCTCTTGGAAACTTGTCCAAAATCATCCAGTAAACACCAATCCTTCATCGGATATAATCCTCTTAGGCACGCCATGCAGCCTCACAATCTTACTGATGAAAAATCTAGCTATGTCAGGTGTTTGATACATCGCACGCATAGGAATAAAGTGATAACTCTTCGTCAGAGTGTCTACTACTACAAAAATTGAGTCATGTCTCCTTGCCGTCAGTGGCAATCCAACAATAAAATCCATCAAAATGACCTCCCATTTTGATTCCAGAATGGCATGTGGTTGTAGTAATCCTGTTGGATGTCTATGTTCAGCCTTTACCTGCTGGCACTCCAAACATCTGGCCACATAGTTGACTATGTCGGCCTTCATTCCCTTCCATAAGAATAAGGGTTTAAGGTCTGCCCTCATCTTCGTGACTCCCGGGTGAGCCATGTAAACTTCTCTATGAGCCTCACTCAGGATCAACATCCTCTACTCGTCATTTGGCGGTATGTAAATCCAACTTTTAAATCTCAATAAACCATCGCTATCAAATGAAAATCCCTCGTATTGTGGTACCATCATTGTTTTTTGTCCAATAAAACCCTCGACCTCCTTGTACCAATCATTGTCATGTTGTAAAGTGAGAATATTCTCACGTAGATTCATCTGAAGAGGCAACACCGAAAAGATGCACGGCCTCCGACTCAAAGAATCCGCCACTCGGTTCACTGTTCCCTTTATGTAAGTAATCTCGAAGTCGTACTCTCTAAGCAATTCTGACCAACGCCGTTTTCGCGCGTTCAGGTTGCTTTGCGTAAAAATGTGTTGTAGTCCACAATGGTCAGTATTTAATTCAAATTTTTGTCCAACAAGGTAGTGTCTCCAAACCTTCAAGGAATATACGATGGATAATAACTCCAAATCGTGCGTTGCATAGTTCTCCTCATGCCTTCTCAGTTTCCTCGAAATGTAAGCAATCACTCGTCCGTATTGCATCAAGATTCCGCCTAAACTTTCCTTGAATGTGTTTGTGCATACCAAGAAGTCTGTGTCCATGTCAAGGACCTTTAGTATTTACGCTATTGTTAACAACTCCTTAAGCCTCTGAAATGCTTCCGCGCATTTCTCGGTCCAAACAAACTTCTTGTTTTTCTTCTGCAATTCCGCGATTGGATTTCCTATATTCGAAAATCCCTCGACAAACCGTCAATAGTATGCTGCTAAACCCATAAAGATACACACTTCCATGACATTCGTCGGTGCAGGCCATTCCATAATAGCCTCGACCTTGGCTGGATCTACGGCGATACCTTTGCCGGAGATGACATTCCCTAAGTATTGAATCTTCGATTGATAAAAAGAGCATTTGGACAATTTCCCATACAATTTGTGCTCTTGTAGACACTGTAGTACCAAGCTCAAGTGCTCGTCATGCTCCTCTGTCGTACGCGAGTAAATCAAAATATCATCAATGAATACTTGGACGAACTTGTCCAAGTACTCGCGGAACACCCCGTTCATCAAACTCATAAATACCCCTGGGGCGTTTGTCAGTCCAAACGATAAGACAGTAAACTCGTAATGTCCATACCTCATCTTAAAGGTAGCCTTAGGGACGTCATCCTCCTTGATCCGTAATTGGTGATACCCTGATTGCAAATCGATCTTGGAGAACACCGTCGCACCCTTCATTTGAACGAACAGATCATCAATTCTCAGCAAGGGATATTGATTCTTGATTGTAGCCTTCTTTAGTTGATGGTATTCAATGTAAATCCTCCATGATCAGTCCTTCTTTTGTATGAAAATAACTGGTGCACTTCACGGTGACAGACTAGGACGTATCAATCCCAGGTCCAGCAACTCCTTCAGTTGCATTTTCAACTCTTATAACTCCGGGGTCGACATCCGATAAGGCATTATTGCTATCGGTTCAATCCCTAGTTTTATGTCTATGGTAAACTCCAATTCCCTCTCCCACGACATCCCAGGTAACTCCTCTGGAAACACGTCTGCAAAATCTCTCACCACCGGAAGGTTTTCTAGACCTTCCGCTACTCCCTTCTCATTTAGCGCAAGGATCGCATAAAGCTTGCACCCCTTGCGCATACTCTTATGTAACTGTAAGGAAGAGATGAACCTCAGGGAAACTCCCTGGTTTTGTCCTACAATCACACGTCTCTATCCTTCGTCATCGACCAAACTCAACCGATTTGTCTTACAGTTGAGTATCGCCTCATGTGATTCCAACCAATCCATACCAATCACGACATCGTAAGATCCTAAGGTCGTGACGTATAGGTTGGTCCTCATGAAAAAATCTCCTAGGTTAAGTGCACAACCCGCAACCCTTCCTCCAACTTTCTGTTTGGCTCCCAAAGCCATCTCTACGAAGCTAAACTTGTCCTATTTGACTGCCTTTACCTTAATCGTTTTTAGCGTTACACCAGAAATGAAACTCTCGGTAGCACCAGGGTCTATCAGAATACTAAGGGTCTGGTCAGCGATGGTACCTATCGTATCGAGCACAGTCGACTGATGCTTTGCCTGGCGGTTATTCACGGCCGCATGAATCTGATGGGCCTTGCCCATATCTCCCAATGTAGTGGGTCCGACTGGTCCAGACACTCTGGTCCTCTCCACAGGAAAGTCGTGCTGGTAGTGTGGCTCCCTAAACGTCCAACACCCCTTTTTTGGCCCAGTAGTCCTGGTACCCGAAGTAGAAGATGACAGCCCGCTGTCCAGGAACCTTGGTCTGTTCTGCTAAATAGGCCTAAACTGTTGTTGTTGCGGGCGACGCTGCTGCTGATGCGGTGGTCCCCGATAAGGTGTCTGCTACTGAGGTGGCGGTCGATGGGGGGTAGTGAAAGTGGATCCCCTATGGAAGCTACAATATCCTAGTGTATGTCTCACTAGTGTCTGGTGTTGTTGTGTTCCAGATGAAACCTACCCTACTGGTCTCACTGGAGTCCTGGTCTAACCCCCACTGATAAGCTCCTCCTCTAATATGATGGCCTTCTGGACGACATCATGCAAGGTTTGAGGCATCAAAATCCTAACCTTTTCATACAGGCTACTGTTAAGGCCGAATACGAACATGTTTACCTTGAGTTTCCCAGTGTTAAGGTGCGGAGCATACCGGAGCAGCTCAATAAAACGGGCCTCGTACTCGGGCACCGTACGACCTCCCTGTCGTAAGGCGTTGAACTCATTGATATGACACTCAATGAATTCCTCTGAAAGGTACCTCTCTCGGAATCGTTCCTCGAACAGTTCCCATGACACGTCTTCAACGACCATGTTCAACTACGGTAGGAGCGTCTTCGACCATAGAAGAGCACTCCCCTTCAGTTGAAAGACCACCATGTGGACCTTCATGTTGGAGGTATAATCGCAAAGTACGAAGAACATCACCATGTTCTCCAACCATGCCTCGGCAGCTGTGTCGTTTGGGGCACCAAAGAATTCAGGAAATTTGACCTTCTCAAGTTCATGGTGAATGTTACCAGTAACAGCCGATGCATGTGGTGGAACCTCAGCGGGTGCTGACGCCCTGGCCTCATCTCTATCCCAACGGTTGATCAGTGCCTTGGGCATGCACTGAAAGGATCTCATCATCCTGAAAACATCACCAACTACTATCTGCCCCTGTCTGAGAACCTGCTCATCTCCCTGAGGGTTAAACCCCTCAGGTACGGATGCTACTGGATGCGTCGTGCTTCCTCTCCTAGCACCTCGTCGGTTGCCTCTGCGACGTCCTCTAACCATTATTACCTGCATGCACACAAGTCAACTCAATTAGCAACAATATAATCAAATTATGTCAGCGAAGGCCATAGCGATCCCAAGTCGTGGGTTGAACCCCGCTCTGATACCATATGTAACGAACCTCCTCATTACACTGACAAACCTCTTAGAACAAGTGCAAATATTTTTTTTGTTTAAAGGTGTGTGCACGCATGTACAAGGGAAATAAATACATTTGACTCTGCGTCGCCACCCGACGACGAACAAGGCGCAAACCACGACGAACACAAGAAGATGACATAAGACGCACAACAAGTAACTGCATGCATTTAATGACAATCAATCGACAATAAGTAAGACTGACTACCCGCCTGTCCTACCCTGCAATGGTTAGGACCTCCAAGACACATAAGCAATGCTCAAGCCCAGGTTCCCATCGATTTTAACCATTTAAGGTCTCAGGGCTGGCGACTATTATGAGGAACATGGAGGTGTCTACATCTTGCCTGACACAAGCAAACCAAGCAATTAAATGATCAAAACCAAGTACAACAATTATTAAATGAACAAACACATCCTCTACAAAATGCGCAAGTCAGAAGGATTCCGACAATGGCCAACCATTGTCAAGACAAGGTATTTCTATGACTCAATTGGCATTAATTACAAACCAACTATTCCATTTACATTCCAATAATCGACGAGTTACCCAACCCAACCTTAGAATAATGAAAATTGAAGTAATTGCAAATCCCCATTACTAAATCATAATAATTTATGGTACTTAGTTCAAGGACCTTGTATTTTATGTGTCATCAATAACAGTAAAATTTCAATAACATTACAATAAAATGACAATGTCATTATATCTTATATTACCATAATTTGCATTCAAAATAACAATAAAATTACATATCATGTTATCAACCACTAACATTATATTTTATTTTATATTACAATAAAATATTACCCTTACATATTACGGACACTATTTTACAGTGGCAATACAGTTACACATTACTATACCATTTATGTTATCATTTACCATAAAATTTCAATAACAGTACAATAAGACAACAACATCTTCACATTATATGGCCATAACAGTGCAAATAAAAATAACATTTAAAATTTCACTTTATGTTATCTAACACTAACATTGCATTTTACTACTAGAATAAAATAAGTTATCTCATATAACTTAAATAAATAAGACTAGCTAAACAAGAAGATTTCTTTTTTACTAGAGGAGTAATCCCTCGTTGCCTTCTAAATTTCTAAAAGCACCACTCCTTGAACCTTATGAAGAATAAAATATCCTTTTAGTAATAACCTATCTTTTAGAAATCTAAAGGCATAGATTACCTTGAAATTATAACCTTTGACTTGTGTATCATTAATTCAAGGTCGTCAGAAATATAATCATTACACTCGTTCATATTATTAAATTGGTGCCTTATTGATCTACAACCAGAAAACTATTATAAAGTAAATACATCCACCATTACAAACGATATTGCCAACAACCCAATCTAGTAATGAATTACCCAATCACATTTCCAGAACAATCACAGTACACCTTTACAACACAAAAGTGCCAGAGGGGGATTCTTCAGTAACAGAGTTACAAGGCATATTGCCAGAACGAATTTTCAGATCTAAATTTACAAAAAAAAAATGCCCATAAAACTATTGCCAGAACGAATTCTCAGATCTAATTTTACAAAAATGAAAAATGCCCATACAAATATTGCCAGAACGAATTCTCAGATCTAAATTTACAAAACGGAAAATGCCCAGAACGAATTCTCAGATCTAATTTTACGAAAATGAAAATGCACATACAACTATTGCCATAATGAATTCTCACATCTAATTTTACAAAATGAAAATGCCCATAGTAATAGAAAACGTCCACAGTAATATATAAATTCCCACAGTCATATAAAACGCCCACAGTAATATATAATATGCCCACAGTCATATGTAAACGCCCACAGTCATATAAAAACGCCCACATCAATATAAAAATGCCCACTGTAATATATAAATGCCCACAGTGATATAAAACGCCCACAGTAATACATAAAATGCCCACAATCATATACAAATGCCCACATCAATATAAAAACGCCCACTGTAATATATAAATGCCCACAGTAATATATAAAATGCCCACAATCATATATAAACACCCACAGTCATATAAAAACGCCCACATCAATATAAAAATGCCCACTCTAATATATAAGCGCCCCTAGTGATATAAAACACCCACAGTAATATATAAAACGCCCACAGTCATATAAAAATACCCACATCAATATAAAAACGCCCACTATAATCTATAAACGCCCACAGTGATATAAAACACCCACAGTCATATAAAAACGCCCACATCAATATAAAAATGCCCACTATAATCTATAAACGCCCACAGTGATATAAAACACAGTCATAAAATCTCTTTTATCCAAACCGACATGCAACAGTAGAGTAAGAAGAATATTTTATAACCGTAACATAATTTCAATCGCTGAGGAACAGAAAGGAAAACCAATCAATCCGATGAGAACCCATGCAGAGATAAGCCAAGTAGTTTTCATCTCACAAACCAAATTAAAAATGCTAATAACAATAAGAGAGGGCCAAGGTCCTAATACCTTCTATCATGCAAAATGAAAAACATATCGTTTCCTGATTGTGTGCTCCATGCCTCTCTCACTCGCCGACCGTCGAGACCTCACCGGTACCTCCCAGCCAATGCTAGGGGTACTCTGATTCCCCCTTATCCCCCTGAGCCGCAAAGGGGCCACATACTATCCAGATGGTACGTCTATCCCCCAGCTCGCCTTGCAAGGCCGAGATACCACTCCTATCCAAGCTGGGAAATACCAACTCCCCACAAGTAATTAGTTAAGTCACAAACCCGACAGCCTAACATTATGCTGACAGCCGATCCCTTTCTTCCTTCTCTTCCCTTTCTTTTATAGATTTTTTAGAACTTTCATATTTCCCTAAATCTCATTTAAATTAAGTTTTAATAAAAATCTTCTAAATATTATTCTTCGCACAAGTGTCATCCATCCCCCATGTTTCACCATTAACTATTTTCTTTAATTTATTAAATTGTCTTATTTCCCTCACCCACCTAGAGTTGCTCCTAAATTTACTCCTAGGTGTTCCTAGATTCCCTTACAGGTTTTAAATACTTTCCCTAAATGAAGTTGCTAATTTAGTTCATATTAGAAGGTTCTTAATTGCAGATTCTTTACTATGTTGACCTCGCTTTTTACCATAAGTTCCCCTCTTTCCCTTATTATGTTTCCTCCATTCCTTAGTTTCCTAATTTTTATTATTCCCTTCTTTCCCCTTCTTATTAGAGCCAAAATGCCAGTTGTGCTATTTAATCTTTTCCTTTTATTAATAATTTAATATCTTTTTATACTTTCACAAGTTAAAAATTAAATTCTTCTTTAAATTTTTTAAATCCACTAGTTTTAATTAAATTTGTACTCTTTTCTTTTTACCCCAAAAATTTTATGAAGACTAAAACTATTACCAAGTGGTTTTTAGTTTAAATTTTTATATTTTATATTTATATTTTTATAGGGTCTTTTCTTAAGGTTAGACAAAATTTTACCCTAGAGCAGTTTTAGACTTAGGACTTAGATTCTGAACTAGGTGACATTTAATTAGGGAGGTTGTTTAAGAATTTCCCAATGTGTTAAATGTCTTAGGTCCATCTAGGTTTGTTCCTTCATAAACGACAACGCGATGTGCCCTTCAGGAAGCACCACGTGCTCCAAGGGTGCCACTCACCTCGTTTGTTTCTTTTGCGTGACGTGCCCTTTAGGATACACTACATGCTCCAAGGGTGCCACTCGGCTTGTTTGTTTCTTTTACGCGACATGCTCTTCAGGATCCACCACGTGCTCCAAGGGTGGCACTCACCTCTTGACTGATTGGTAGACATCAATAACCCCTGGAGTCAACACTCCGCCAGGTGAACTTGTGGGAGACTAAGGGATTATAAGGAATAAGGCCCCCGCCTTATTGCGTGCCCCTTAGAGTCATCGTGAGCAACTTTCGCAGTCTTCCCTCACGGCATCGTGGATCCTCTCGAACTAGATAATCGTTAACCTACAGTTTGAGCCATGGCATGAGTGCTAGTAGGCCATTGCAGGGCTGTTGTCCACACCTCTCCCTCAACCTCTCTGGAAATTGTGTGTGGCCCCTTTACTCCATATGTGAGTCTGGTCGGCAAGCTATCGNATCAAATCAATGTAATATCACAGTAAATAAATCAACCCAAATAGCACACTCCCTAACTCAATCCGGAGTCCAGGGGGTTCCATCGATGCCTCTGCATCCTCAAGGTCCAAAACCCTGCACACTCAGTAAAACTGAGTCAATAGCACATGTCTATGTCAAAGTAGTAAAACATCATGTCATCTACCATAATGCATCATAATCAAGGACAAAATTTTTAATATCATAATAGTCTGGATCACTTGCGAGCAAGTGTCCTCAAAGAATAAGTTTTCTCAGTGCACTAGAGCGGGATGTTACAAGAGGGATAATGGAATTCGTTATTTATGGTATCAACAAAATAAACATGCAATACAAACAAGAGACACATATTGTACAAGAAAAACTGGAATCAATATCCAAAATGAATTTCCGAATAGTTTTAAGTATTAGAGTTTTGTTGATATCATGCGAAATTTTTTTCCTATTGATGTTCCTTTCCTAAAATATTTTCCTACTCCAAATATTTATACCATTCTACAATGTCGTAACAACATTTTCTCAATTGGGGAAACTTCTCATGTTTAGGAATATTTTGTACATAAGAATAACTTACAAATTACCAAAAACCTAAGTCTTCTACAAATGCAAATTCAATTTTGGAGCATGGAAAAAGAAAAGAAAACATGCATGCTAAAGTTATTGATGACATTCAACGAATAGTACTATTTGAAGTTGTGGGTGATAGTAATATGCTTTCCCAATAGGTTGATATTTTGAGACCTATAGATAGTAGCATTAGATCTATCCTTCAATTACCTAATGCTTAACAAAATTCCCTCCCTTAAAAGAATCAGTCATCCCTAAAACTAATTCACTTGGAACAACAAAGATATTTAAATAATCGTTCATTGTTATTTTTCTATAATTGGATCTGTCATATTTATTACTTGAACCATGTTTTCATTTCTCCTTATTGGCAGTAGAGTATTCAATTGAATATAGATATAGAAATGAATTCCCAATATCACCACAGATCATCTAACTACCTTGCACCAAGTGACCCTGGACCATCTAATTGGCAAGATAATGTAAATGGTGTATGTATGTGATTTTCTATTAATTTTTATATGTACACTTGTATTTTTAGGCGTGATTAAGCTAGACATTAAAGTTTCTATTCTTTTCTGCAAGACAAGTCATTCAACGCAATCATTTTATAGAAATGGAATCCATAAAATTTCACGAAAGAAATTTTGGAAGTAGGCGACCCACACACCCTAATTTAAATCTAGGTAGATGATCAGATGATGTTGAAGATGTTTTTGATTTCAAGCAAAATTTGACTCTTAAAAATGGAAATCAATGTGATCATGTGGCTAGAGTTCCTATCTATCAAGTAAATAAATATGTTTTCCATCATTTTGATAAAGACACGATTGAAGTTCAGAAAACATTTCAGACCAAAATTGATAACATCTTTATTGCACAAATGTGTCATGTTCACCATGAATCTTATCCTAGTATTAAAGTTCTTAGAGGGTTTGAAGGACCTATTTTTAAAAGGTATAATAATGAATGGGATTCCCAACATTTATATTATTATAATAACATGGATCCTTATGAATAACCTCAAGTTATGAGAGTACTTATGTTGATACTAAGAGGGGGGTGAATTAGTATCAAGTACAATTTAAAACCTTTTTCAACTTATAATTAAACCATTTATGTCACTTCCTTTTAACATTAGGGCCGACCTGACACTTTCTTATTTTGTAATTCTTTTCTTTAATTGTCTTCAGGGCCTACATATACAATTCACTTTGTCATCTTC
>JASDQU010370974.1:40953-58798 GCA_032191745.1 Picea mariana
TTTCCTTCATGTCCAAATAACTTCATCAATATTCTGGTCCAAAACCCATGACTAGGGTTGACATCAATGACAACAACCAATCTTCCAACAAAAACCATGCCTGGTTTGATAAAAGATTGGGTTTCGCGCTCCGCGAAATTCAGAGCAAATGACAAGGGCGTGTATTCAATTTCTTCGCTAGAGCCACAGTATATGTATGTGGCAATGATGACGTGCCGACTTTTCGGATGGGAGGATACCATGCATTTTTACATCCAATGGGTACCTCTCATCTTTCGGGTAGCAGAAGGTTTCTCATTTAATTGGGTGAAGATGCTCTCCAACAGTTTGTTCAACAGGGTCACAGAGTACCAGGAGAAAAAAGCAGCCGGGAGAGCATCTGGATTCTTCATGTCCGCGTATATTATGGACGCAATATGCTCCATGACACCTTTTCCTTTGATGAATTGGGCTTGGAATCCAACCCAAGAAAAAATAGTGCATGAGTACCATGACAAGCTGTGGGAAAATAATGCAAATAAGTTTATTTATGAGATTTTCAACTGGGTGATGGTGCCCCTGCACGTCGCCATTTTTGGTCTTTTGCCACCCCGCATATTGGATAGCATTGCTGTGAATCTAAGCAGTATCGCGGACTGGTACGTAGAAGAAGAATTCTCCTATTTTAGAGTTTTCGGAGCTGCTGTTCCTCCTCTGGCGATACCGCTGTTCATCCCCGACAAGCTGGCCTTTCGTGAGATTGCTCGACAAATAGTAATTGGCGGAGTGATTAAAGAGCTCAAAGCGTCGTCAAAGAAGGTATGGTCATTTTTCCCCGTTCGGCTTAATTCCTATTCCTTATTAGATTTCGAACATGCTAAGGCTGAGGCTGCAACCTTAGAAGACTTGAGCCTAGTCCTCAGAGAATTGTAAGCACCCATTTGGGAAATTGTGGATTAAAGAGGTTTGAACACGAATTCTCACCCTCGGATGATGTTTTCCGAGGGGCGAGGTCCTATGTGGAAGTGCAATTTTGGATCAGATCTCTAGCACCCGAAGACAGGGCCTCTATTTTAAAATTTCAGGAGCATAGGAAAAGATGTCTCCCCGTGGTGCTAGGAGGTTTGGGACTTTCCAAGGATAAAGAGAAGGAGGCTGAAAGCTATGAGGGCCAAACTTCTAACACTGAAAAACATCAGGAAGGACAGCAGGAGAAGAATCCTGAACAGGAGAAGAGTCCCGAGCAGGAAAAGAATCCTGAAACAGAAGAAGGGACTACTGACCCACCCAAGGAACATAGTCCAGAGGTGGAAGTAAAAAACACAGACCCGCCAGAGACTAAAAAACCGGAGACAGAGACGAAGGCCTCTGATCCTCCAAAGGAGCAGGGCTCACTCGACACACCAGGAAAGATGGCGAAGAAAATTGGGGAACCCATCACCTCTGTCACGCCCTTGCAGTAGGCACAGGGAGATGTTAGCAAGGGATGGATATTTGGTGAAGAACTAAGACCTATAAGGGCAGAGGAACTCCCCTCTAATGAGTTCTTTTTTGACAGAAAGAGAAAAGCTATAGTAAAGAGGGAATTTTATCAAGAGGGAGAGTCCACTGTTAAAAAATTCAAAGTAATGACAGATGGAAAAAACAAGAAGAGTGATGAATTCACCACAGAGATAGTAGGGACGCTAGGAGCATATGCGTCAGCGAACCAATTCTCGGTTGCGATGTTGAAAAATCAGCTCAAGAGAAAGAATCGACTGATCAAGACTCTTGAAGCCCGAGTAGCTTTGGTTGTAGAAAACGTTAAGAGTCAAGCAAGTGGAGCAATAGAGCTATCCCGATTGGCCGATAAGAAAGAAATCGAATTCCTCGAAACCAAGCTAGAACAAGCAAATTCAGTGATCCGAGATGGTCGGGTGCAAGCTGGTCAGTAGAGGGATATGATCGCACAGCTGCAGGCTCAGTTAGAGGTTGCGGAAAGAAAGGTGATCGACATCGAGATTGTTAAATCCCGAGCAATCGATATTCGGAGCAAGATCTCTTCTGCTCAACACAGTCTACTAAACAAAGTGGGGGAGATTCAAGAAGATTGCTTGATAATGCATCAGATTTCTGAGAACCCGATTGTCAAAGAAAGAAACGCAGAAGCTGCTCGGGTTGCTTTCCAAGAAGCAGTGATAGCTACCAACAACAGATTTTTAGCAGCCCCCCCCGAACTCACCATTGTTGAACAAACTAGGGGTAATATTTTGTTAAAAAATTGGGAACATGATATTACTTTAAGCAAGGAGCAGGCTCAAAAAGTGACAAATTCATTAGAAGAAGCCTTCAATGCCATAAATGGTGAGCTATTAGGGATGGAGAATGGAGGTGACACAGAGGCACTAAGACAGATGAATATAGATCAGATTTCCCTCGACATGAAGGAGAAGAATGAGAGGAATTCGGCGGAAATCTCTAAGATGGACAGGATAGACATGGCTCAAGTCGACCAACATTTGATTCAACCTAGTGCACAACTCGGCGCCCTTAACATTGTCGATGCACAAATAGGTAATAAACTTCCACAGTTAGCCCGAGACTGCTATTTTGTCGAAGCCAGTTGTCAAGATGAGCCTTCACAGCTTGTATCCCAGTTTGTGGACAAATGTATCATGTACATTGAATCCATGCGAGGACAAGCACCTGGCACTTCTTGAAAATGGAGTAGGAGAAATGGAGTGATTTCGCTCCTCCCAACTGTCAAGCAGAACCTTCACAGCTTGTATTCCATTTTATGGACAAATGTATCATATGCATTGAATCTAAGCAAAGACAGGCACCTGGCACCTTTTTGAAAATGAATTAGGACAGATGGAGTGATTTCTCTCTTCTAAAGCCGGGAGGCAAAATTTGTATAAATAGATCACAAAAAGAAGAGAAAAGGGGGGCTGGACTTTTTGGTAATGAATGTAATAGATATTTTGTATCCGAGAAGTTAATACAAGCAATTTGAAGATTCCCGATTCCGTCACGACTGTGTTACAAGTTTGTTTCGTTAAGTTTTCTTGTTTCTTTTCATTTTGCTCTACATAATTGATGTGTATCACTATAATTTAGTACGACCACTACTATAGTGAAGGGATTTTATTTTTCTGTAATTGTTTCTTGTCTTTCCTCTGCACCAGCTATCAGCAGGTGTAAGACCAATTCGCATTTACAGAATTTTATATTTATTTACACTATGTCAATTATTTCTATGTCAATTTCTTCTTCTGTGTATGTGTGAGTTTTCTAYTGATAGGAACCTTACGTTACCCACAGCTAAATGTTTTTCTCTCATTCTACATCTTTACTAAAAAATAATACAGTTACGGGAAAGGGCCTTCAGTTTGCATTCCTATTTTGTTCTTCATGCAAGAATTTCTCTTATTTCGACTAAATTGAAACAGCGTTGAAATCTCCCGTTAAATCATTTCCATACTGATACTGTTCCTCAATGAATGTACTTGCAACAACTCAACCAAATATTCAACCCGGGCTATCTAATCAAATACATATCGCTTTAAATCTTTTTGACACAATCCTTAAAACTGCAAACACCCGGGAGGAATTGGAACGTTCATGGGCAGCCATTGAACAAGATATTACTACCCAGGAACAATTGGAAGCTAGACAACGAGAACGTAGAAACCTTCATTAGTTTCCTACACCGAAGGTTAACGTGTTCTTTGTATAAATCTTTAACATACTTTTGGATGCCTTGACACTGTACTTTTAAGCCTTAAGTACAGACTCAGGAACAACAGTCATGATGTAGATGCATATCTATAGTTTTTCGCTCTTCCAATTGTTGAAGCAACTGAGCATTTTCTTGTTGCAATTTCTCAATAATTGGGGTGTGATCAGATGGTTCAAAAGAAGAGGGCTTGGATCCCTTGATGGATGTAGAAGGTATATCAACTTTGGAAGATGATGTAGGCATCTGGGAGTAAGGCGTAATAGTATTTTCATGCGAGAGAATAGGTTCAAATTTAACTTCTTTATTAGGCTCAAAATCTTCTATAGAAACTTCTCTGAGTCTTTTATGGGGGATTTCATGATAGGAAGATAATTGGATAGGATCTGAAGTGCTTGGAGGTTTTACATTAGGTTTTCCACTTGTACTTTGGGTACTTCTTCAAAAATATTCCCCTTTGACCTGATTGGCTCCTCTTCTATCTATAGGGACTAAAGGAAAGTCTTGTTGAAATGCATCTTGTATCTTCTTAGGTTGAGGATCAATAGGTGTTGAAGGCAGTGGGGAATTATCAACATGATTTTTTGTTTTCTTACCTGATGAGGCTGCAGGGGAATCAACAATTTTCTTGGCCTTTTGATCAGACAAAGAGATAGTTTGAGTTGGAGGGTTTGGAGTTTTTGGAGAAGGAGGCTTAGATGGAGTAACAACCCCTAAATCAATTGATCTCTTTCTGGTCTTGACTGTGAGATGGGGGTTTGAGAATTGGTAGAGGAATCATCCCATGTCTTGCCCTATTTTTTCAATTCATATATGACAAGAAATTTGATGAGACCATGGTGGAATAGATTGTTGTGAGGGTTAGCCAAGTTTTTACGAACTTGGGAAGACATTTTCTCAAGACTTTTAAAGAAGTAGAAAGGAAAATTCAGAGGTTTATTAAATTGGAAATGGGCTAATAGACGAAAATGAAAAGCTTTGAAAAAAGAGTACCTACCTTCACAAGTGATAAGATTGGTAATTACGATCAGGGGGTTAATCAATTCATCCTTGATCCATTCTTTTGAGTATCCTTTGGCTCCAGAAAAATTTTGAAATTCAGGCTTGAATACCCTATTATAGCTTGGACATGGCAATTGATGGTGTTTGAACCATCGATCCCAAACCCGTGGCAATTTCATGGCTGAGTAAATAGACTCTTTAGAGACCAAGAATTCCAAATAACCTATGTGATCTAGCCTCCCATCAAACCCAATAGATAATTGTAGTGAGACACCATCGTCACGGCCCTGCAGATTGACCAAGAATGGTCCCCATCCTGCGCGAAGGAAAATATCTCTACACTCTGTGAATTTGGGAATGGGAAGAAGCTCAATGTAAGAGGAAGGTTCATAGTATTTAGGCATGGTTACAACATAGAGGATGAAAATAAGAAAGGAATTGGGCAGAGGGTGATCGTGACACAACAAGCAGGGGATGAGTGGAATGGCAATTGGGGAAGAATCCCTGATTTTTAATGCAATTGAGGTGGAAATGGTTGAATTCGTGAGCGAATTCATCACACGCGATTGCCATGTGTGACTATGATTACACAACATTTGAATTTAGAATGGTGGTGTGCTTTGGAGGAAAATGCAATTATGTGAGAATTATATCAATGTCCAAGTCTTCAACTTGGACATTTGATCATAAAGAATGCATTAAATTTTTTTAATTCAATTATTGATATGAATTTTGAACAATGTACCATTAAATCCATCTTAAATTACCATTGCAAAAGGTGTATAAATTCGAACAATCATTTCTGCATGCAATCATGGTCATTTACAGTATATGCATACCTCATCCGATCCTCCCTATGGCACTTCATCTAGTTGTCCACATGGAACTCCATCTGGTCTTCCAAATGGAAATCCATATGGCACTTCATATGGTACTCTTGTGCAAGTGGAAATTATTCCCATTATAATGGATGTTCACCCATAGCACTTAGCTTGGGAAATTTCTGACAGTCATGGTGAACATGAGCATGGACATGATAAGTGTGAATAGGATTATCCATTGTTAATTTCCTTGTCATCATTCTTGTAACAATATAAAACAACTTGTTCCTCTGTTCATAGACATGTAACACGGATCTATAGTGAGTTTAATAGTGTGTTATTGATCTGTAATTGACACAAAGAACCAGTTAAGCAGTCTTCCATTATATAAACATACAATAAACAAAAAATGCATATAAGGATTATAACATACAATGATGTCAGCAATATAGAATTTAGCATTTTAATAAAAACAATTGTTGATATAATAGCCCATAATATCTTAAAAACAATATGATATAATTTTTAACATATATTCTACTTCCTCTTCTCATGGATTATAATATAGATGGGAAATGTTTATCATTTGTCAGCTCAGGAAACCCCTCCCCCACTCCTAAGTATTGTGACACCTCACAATTAAAGATACAGGGAACCAATCAATTCTCCCTATAGCCTAAGATTTAAAACTTGCGAAGTGTAGAGATAAATTTCACACATTATTCTGATGAGATGGTTAAAACATGGCCCCACCTGTAGGATAAAACATCCTACATATAGTTAAGAAGAGGTAGGCGAGAGATTCTTAGAATAGTCTTAAAGCTAGTTCCTAATGGTAGATTTATGGACTTCATTGACCTTTTCTTAACCATGCATACTTCTTTTCATCTTTGTCTACAAGTAATGTCGTACATCAAGACTAGTTTTAAGATTTAGGAATTTTATTTATTGTTTGTCAGATCATCACCCTTACTAGGTATAATTGCCCATTGCCAGCAAGCCTGTTCACTACTCCGACGGGTTTACCTAGTCATACCATAGTCTGGTATCCACTGCCAGTAGATCTGTTCAATATCCTGACGAGTTAGCCTCTTACACCCTTATATATCAAAGACTGGCCCACCATCTTTTAAGATTTGTGTATAAATATTGCTTTTTGTAAGAAGATAGGGAGGTAGCTCTGAATTTTTTTATTTTGGACTGGGATGGTATTTAAGTTAGAGGATGACTCTTCTTTATGTATTCCTTATAGATTCTCCTGATGTAAGGGGTACTTAAGTGGATGTAGCCTATCTAAAGCTATGGTATAATCAAACATTTTTAGTGTGTAGTGAATGGTACCATTGGAAAAGAACATAAATGTATCTTCATGCCCTACTCACTTTCTTCTTTTTTAAGTTATAGTGATGTTTCCATGGCTAACCGCTAATAAGACCTTCTTGCTACTCTTTCATAATGACACTTTACTCACCTACTCAGGGTTCTTGTGGAAATTGTACGAGTAACCTCTAGGTTTGATAAGACAAGGTGTCACTTATATCCTCTAGTGGTGGAGGTTAAGAGAAACTGCCATTAAATATTCCTTGAGAGAAAGGAAGATAGAAATCTTGTAAAACAAATATGGCTAATTCACAACAAGCAATTTCTGAGCATAATAAAGAGTCATTACTCAACTGGTGCTTGAGCTGACAACAAAGTTCAAATATAGAAATATATTTTTCCGAAGTATAATACTTCCCTTTTTGTCTCCTTGGAGTTGTCCACTTGTTGTTAGATAAATACCTGCAAAAAGTTTCTAAATTGTTTTTGTCAAAAACCACTCTAAAATATCAAAAACTGATGATATCAATGAGATCAAGTCACAGGCACATGTATCTCGTAGTTCTTTTATGAAAAAAAAAATGTAAAATGAGTTTTCATTAGACTTTAAGCTAAACTAACAACATGCAACTTTTATTTATTATCCTACCCTACCTAAAAAGAAAGGAAAATCTTTATTCAAGTGTAAGAACTTTTCCAATGTAACCATGTGCAGAGAAAGATAAGAAACATACCCATATCCGCATATGAAAATTTTACCGCAGTGATTACCTGGATATGAAGAACCAACCAATCTACTTGTTTTGGCATTAGAAGGTGTTGAATAAGAGAATAGTATTGTGGTGTGATGACCTCTTGAAACCAAATTTCAATGTAATATTGATGTTCATCAACAGTAATTTCTTTGCTCTCCTTCATCATGGTATGCATATCTTCTTCTTCTGGATGATTTATTTCTGAAGGAAATAAAGGATTTGCTGAGATGGATGTTGAGAAATCCTCAATCTCAGGTCTTAGTGATTTCTCTCCACCAGATGTAGTCCATAATTTTTCATCTTCCTTCACAGTTTGGCAAGAAAAATCATTTTGTAGCTCATGGGACTTTGGTTCTTTTATCATTTCTGAAGAGGTATATAAGTTCATGACTATTGTCAAGATGCGTTCTTCCTGAAAAGAAGAAATCGCAGTTGCTACTAGGATTTGAGAGAGTTCTCCCAAACTAATGGTCACCTTCGAATCCATTCTGTTGGTTGATGTGTCCTGCCTCACACGGGGATTAGTGTATGGGGTTCTTAAAACACCCCAAAGTTATTTTTTGTTATTATTATAGATTTTTTTAATTTTTTAATCACAACTTCCTAAAAAATGGAAGACATATTTAAAGAAAATTTGTGCAAACAAAACACACGACACTTGCATAAAATATATCGTACTTGCATGAAAGAAATCAAAACATAAAATAAAATACGTTTGCAGGAACAAAATCAAACTCACACGTGTATGAAAGTAAACACACTGGAAGGAAAAATAAACACACTTTGTGAAATGGAAACACAATTGCATAAAAGAAATAAAAGAAAACACTCTTGCAGTAAAATAAGCACACTGGCAGGAAAAATAAATTGCAGAAAAGTAAGCACACCTTGCAGGAAAGATAAAACACACTTTTGCAGGAAAACAAACACGCTTGTAGGAAAGTAAATTTCAAGAAAGAAAACACACTAAGAAAAGTAAACAAACTAAGAAAAGTAAGCAAACTTGCAGAAAAAGTAAACACTCTCGTGGAAAGGGAACAACAAGGATTTGGAGAGACCCATTAAAATGGATGCACAGGTTCTTACCTCTCGTATTAAAGTTTCTCTTCCCCCTTGTTGTTTAATTAAAGGAAACCTACCTACCTACGCTCTAATCCCTTTAGCACCTCCCCGACAATGATGCCAAAAATGTCGAGTGAAATATATGCTATCTATTTCAACATTAAATTGTCAACCCGGGGCTCATAGGCTTTGAGGTGCCAGCATTGTATGTGCGGGTCTAGAGCTCTAATATATCCTAGCCTAGACTAATCTAATCTAATTCCAATAAAATCAAATAATTAAGACATTTTCTTTAAATTTACAGAGTAATCTACAACTAGGAATGATAAATTCGTTATTCTAAGTGAACAAATAAAAGAAAACTATCTTTCTTTAAAAACAACCTATGTTCATGGGAAATGAACTCATAAAGAAAATTATCGTTAAAAAATAAACTATATATTAAAAATCAATTCTTTATGGTGAAATTTATTCTTAAAAGCAAAGTGAACTCACAATTATTCCTATCTTGCAGAGAATAAACACTAATCTATCTAACTGAAAGCAAGAAAAGCAAGAACTCACAATTATTTCGATCTTGTAGTGAATAAACACTAATCTATCTAACTGAATGCAAGAAAAGAAAAACTCACATCTCGATGGAATCTAACTACTAATGAAAATTCAAGTAAACATCAAGTAAACATCAATCATTCACTCTATCAAACTAATACTGGAAAATACTTTGTTCAAAATCACTAATTCAAGCGAATCTACAAACCCATAACTAACACTAATTAGAAATCCTACTTCAAATTCATACAATGAAAATACTCTATGCAAACCTATAAACTCATGGTTAGTGCTAACGAGAAATCATAATTCAAATTCATAGTTGGGATTTCATTAAAAATCATAACCTAAGCTACCATTGAAGATCATACTCAAAATCAACTAAGATGCTATTGGAAATCATAATTCAAAATACACTCCTATCCTATCATACTGATGCTAAAAGAAAAATTAGAAAATGAAACAAGCATACAGAGAATATTTGGAATTGCAATTTGATAAACAAAAACTATCTAAGTTAGTACTTTGCAGAGTAATTTATAGCTAAGGAGAAAAAGACATGACAATGTAATTAGATAGCTTCTACAACCTGCAAACAAATTGTTAGGAGTTTAATCATTAACACACAACCATGGACATCCCTCTGTGATATACACACAATTTAGAAATTAATATGAAAATGAGAGAATATGTACAGGGAGATGTATTAGACAACGATCCAAAATTAAAAGATACACATAGCAAGCAATTTAAAATTAAGAAATATACACAGTAAATAAACAATTTCGAAATCTAAGAAGTATGAAAGGAAACTATGAAAATGAAAACATCTACTGGTATAAACAATAACCCAGAACACTAGTGCCCCCCCCCCATAAGGTCGTGGCAACACTCCAACATGAAAACACAGATGCTAAATTAATTTGGCAATGTCATTAAGCATAAAAACAGAGTATAGAACAAAATTGGTGATAATGTCTGTATGAAAGAATAAAATTCATCTCTTGGTTGTGTCAGAGTCAATGGTATTTATAGGTGATTACAGAGATGAGAGGTTGACAACTGGAAAGGTCGACCCTCTCTAAAAACAATAAATGCATTAAATGCATTCTAACAACAACATCTTCTAACAATTTTGTGTTCCACTTAGCAGTCGCTGCAATTTCCCAATCCGAGATTTTTCGAGCTCTATAGCTGGAGGGCACAAGGGGGCATAAAACCTAGATCCCTGATTCATCCATCAAAGGCTGCTAATATACCAACCACCAGCTCCAATGTGCTCTGAGTGCCGGATAAAGTGTTGGATCGTGTGTCAGATCAAGTGCTGAACAGAGTGCCGGATGAGGTACCGAATGGAGGATCGGATCACAATTCCTCCCTATTGCAAACAAACCATACGTTAGATATTCATAAACATTTAACTGAGATGAATTGATCAAAAAATCATTGCAAAAATGTCAATTATACATACCTGGTGCAAATTCATGGTGAATTGATATATAAAGCTTGAGAATACTTTCAAAATGGCTAAATGAGAGCATAACATATATAATATCGCATGCAAAAAGGATTTTTCCATTGAAAAAAATATTCAAAACACGAACCTAACATTACCCCCACGCCTAAGGATTTGCAGGTCCCTCTGCAAACAAAAATGAATCACCCAACATAACTAGACTCGTGAAGGAGGGGGTGGATTGGATTTAGAAGCTTCTCCCTCTTGTCCTGGGCCTTTTATGATGTTTCAATTGCATCCAAAGGCTGCGATTGGTGGTGGTCATTTGATCAACCAATCGCTGAAGAGAATTCACTTTTTCTTGTAATACCGTGTTGTCTTGATGTAGATGCCTATCCATATTTTTTCGCGCTTCCAATTGTTGAAGCAATTGAGCATTTTCTTGTTGCAATTTCTCAATAATTGGGGTATGATCAGATGATTCAAAAGAAGAGGGCTTGGATACCTTGATGGATGTAGAAGGTATATCAACTTTGGATGATTATGTAGGCATCTGGGAGGAAGGAGTAATAGTATTTTTGTGAGAGAGAATAGGTTCATATTTAACTTCTTTATCGGGCTCAAAATCTTCTACAAAAAATTCTCTGAGTCTTTTATGGGGGCTTTCATGATCAAAATATAATTGGATAGGATCTGAAGTTCTTGGACATTTTACATTGGGTTTGCCACTTGTACTTCGTGTACTTCTTCGAAAATATTCCCCTTTGAACTGATTGGATCCTCTTCTATCTGTAGGGACTGAAGAAAAATCTTGCTGAAATGCATCTTGTAGCTTATTAGGTTGAGGATCAATAGGTGTTGAAGGCAGTGGGGAATTATCAGCAGGCTTTTTTATTTTCTTACTTGATGAGGCTGCAGGGGAATCAACGATTTTCTTGTCCTTTTGATCAGACAGAGAGATAGTTTGAGTTGGAGGGATACATGAGGAGGCAATTATGGTTGCATGGATACATGAGGAAGCACAAGAATACCAAGGTTATTTTGAGGCTAGAAGGGAGGCCTTTCTGGTCAGGGTTGAACTATCCCTTGCCCAATCCAATTAAAGAACACAACTTGAAATAGCTGGTTCAAATCCTGGGGGTCGACATCAAAATGGCTTGAGAATCTAGGCCTTATAGGCCCTTTGTTCCAATTATCTCTTCCTCTATTGTTTCTGCCATGACTTCCTCTGCTAAAGAAACTCATCATGTATGTAGTAGTTCATTAGTAACTAGCCCTTAATAAACCATACATGAAATTTTGTTTATATGAAAAAACATTTGGCTCAGAAATTGACATAAGACCCATGAAATTCAATCCATAATAAATTATTTAATAATTGCCAAGTGAGTAGGGGGTGAAATAGGGTTCATGGGACATCTGAAGGGATTGTAATCAGCGAAAAAGTGGTAGCATGACAGGAAAAAAACATGAGTACTGCTCAACAATTCATTAAATAAATAAGTGTGCAATCAATACCAAAATATATCAGTTGCCACCTATTTTTGTGTCATATATTTTTCCACTGCCATACAAAGTTTTTAATTTATTTTATAGAACAGGGTGTGTAAAAATGAAATTGGGATCATGAGAGGGGGTATAATGAGCGAAAAAGTGATAGTATGAGAGGGAATAATACAGTTAATTTTCATAAAAAATAAATTAAATCAAACAACAACCATAACTCTGTTCAGACCCACAATGCAATAAGCATCCACTTTAAAACCAAAATCATTCAATTGTCCCCTATTTATAGACACAATGCTTGATGACTTCAAATAAAAGACAATCCAATTGCCCAAAATATTTCAATTATAGCAGCCTTTGCATCTTATACAATATCTATAAACAACATAATAACATCATTGCCAATTCCATAATTATAACCCTTCGAGCCACATTCTTTCCTGTTCCAATGCAAACCCATTTTCCTTTTAAAACAAAATAGAAATATACACAGTGATTCCAGCCATCCACATCCAATTATCTATTTTTTAAATTCGAATAAGAACATGCCAGTATTAACCTCCAAATGTCGCCTTTCCATCATCGTTTGACATAATATATTTGCATTAAAACTCATAATCGGGCCCCGATTCAATCACACATAGGTGTTTATATATATAATCAACCCAAGTACTGATTCAAAAGAAACATTTAATCAATACCATATAACTTTGAGCCTGAGATTCGTGTACATTAAACATGTACATTATTCCTTTTAAAATAAACGCCCAACAAAATACAAAACCAAGTCATGCCTGAGGAGAACAGAGCTGAGCACACACAAGTGTCTTCAATCTTTGACGAGACCAAAATTATTTTTAGGGTTTAACACAACAATGAAGGTAAGAGAAAATAGCTTGACCAAAGGAGATAGTCTTGGAGACATAGACATTTCCTGCTCTTTTAAAAACTTTATTGTAGAGAGGTAACAAGAGATGGCTCAATAAAGGAAGATTCTTTGACAACACAGAGAGCCCATGTTTTTCTTTTTTAACAAGTTGTCACAGATAAGTAACAACATATAATCAAGGTATAATATTTGAAGAAACAGAGAGCCTACTCCTTTTCCAAATCCACCATAGACACATAACCTTTAACTCAAAATTTTTACAGTGAGGGTCACCAAACAATCATCCACCTCCAATGGATAACGAGAGAGGCAAACTCTTATAAAAACTGTGGAAAGAATTCCCGAGCACAACCCGTGGCCAACCCAACACATATATAGGCTTCCATTCAAAGTTATGGGTGATACAAAATCAACTATGTAATGCTTCCAGCACGGTGATTGTGAGGATAATGCCATGACAAATGATAGCTTGGGATCGGTCAAAACAAAGAAATAATTGTGAAACTCTTAATAGTTTTCATTGCAACTTAGAGGAACGAACATAATAATGACCAAGGTGAAGAGGAGTGACAACACCTAATACCCAGACTGGTTGTAAAACCCACACAATAAAAACTCAGATTTTGTTACACCATTATCATAATTTTCCACAGATAACTAGAGTAAAACCCCAAGCTGACTGACATGTTTTAAACCAATAAATCAATACACAAGATACACACAACAATAAAATCCATTCCTTTTCTTTAAAACACCAATAGTTCAGAGTATTCACAGAAGAAATCATAAGCACAACATTGATACACAGTCAAAATGTATGAAGAACATGAACCTCATGCAATTTTGAGCCAAAAAATCGATTCATAACACAGAGGGACCATCATGGATGGAAAATAAAGTAACCATACCTAGAAATCTCGCTTGAGGGGAGAGATGGACTATATTTTCCTTTCAAAACCAAAAATCATGGAGTATCCACAACCACCAGAGTTGAAAAAACAAATGCAACTATGGCTAGGGTGATGGGATCGAGGGTTGTTTGAGTGACATGAAGTAAATGCACGTCACTTCCTTCACCAACCCCATTCAATTAAATGTACAAGCCAACCCATATACCATAACATCAACCATTAATTCAAAAACATATTCATTTCATAATGCACCACCCTAAGTCATGTCACAACATTTAACAACAACCATATGCTATAACATTTCCATATATGCCTCACATATAATCCTTTAACAAAAGCGCATATTAACAACAAGGTCTATCACCCTTCATTTGTGTCAATCGCATATACCTTAAGGCTTGTCCATTGTTTTTTTTTCCTTTTTTTGTGTAAGATCCCATATCATCCTTTTCCATAATATCATATATAAAATAATCAATCAATGTTTAATGCATAAACATAACACCTGTAAAAAATGATCCTTTTATCCATAGTACTTCCATAAATTGTGAGTGACCATCAAAACCATCTAGCAATAACATATTGATCAACCATCTTATATGGCCATGACAAGTAAAACCATGACTTGAATCATCAACTGTAGAAGACTATGCTAGCATCATTATAACAACAACCAAAATATAAGTGCAACACATCCATCATAGCGCCACTAGTCTACAAGGGGTTTCCACCTACCAGTTAATTATTATTATTATAAATAATTAATAAAGCTTGGAAATAATTTGCGAGCAGTATTCATCGTTGCGATTTTAAGTGTCAACAAATTGGCGACTCCACAGGGAAATTTGTTTCCAACAGATTAAGAACTCAGAGTGTTTGGTTTCGAAGACCAGGTGAACATTATATCAAGGAAAAAGACAAAAAAATAAATTATGTAATAGGGGGAAGTGAGCGGTTTAAGGGAAAAATTATTTGGGATTTTGGGAATAAATCATGGAAAGTGTTAAGTATGAGGGGGCTTATCCCTGTATGCATAATCATTCAATTAATCATAGTGAAAACATTCTTGACATCAAGGAGAAAAAATTTCTGGTGTTCTCTTTTTAATCTTGGAGTGGAGGGAAGAAGAGGAAAGAAAAATAGGGAATAAAACCAACTATCTTATCTAACAACAGTACTGAAGCAGATAACAATTTCAATGATGTCTTCAAGGAGGAACATTATGACATATGTGTAACATGATTTTTATTGATTAACAATACTTGCAGAATAACGTCGTTGTGGCAAAATTGATCCAACATTTTAATTTCTGAAAAGAAAAGAAGTCAATAAAAGAAATAAATAACATAAAGAAATAATAGCAAAGTAAAATCCAAGCAATAAAACAAAACTATAATACAGAAAAAATTCCATACAACATTTAAACTTTCAAGTTGGTTCCACATAGTGTTTTAAGCGGGAATTGTTGGTGCTATAGGAAAACAATCGCTCTTCCAAGTCCTTTAGGATATAGGAATTTGTGCCCAGGACAAAAGAGATATTAAAAGGACCCAACCATAACTTTTGGAACTTTGAATTCCTTCCTCTATTAACATGAGCTGAATCCCACGGCAAGACCTTCTTATTAACCTTAAATTTGACAGCTTTTGCACTTTTATTGAAATATCTTTTAACAGTTTGTTGTCTTCTCTTTATGTTATCTAAGGAAAATGTTTTTTGTTCCTCTAAATCCAAGAGTGCATTCATTCTTTGAGAGATATTGGAAGAATTTAATTCTTCAACCTTTAACATCATCCTCAGAGAAGAAAGTTCCAACTCGGTAGGCAGAATGGCTTCTTGACCATAAACAAGCTGGAAAGGAGTGCAACCAATGCTCACCTTGGTGGTAGTGTGATCTACCCAAAGGGCATAAGTGAGGAGAGTGTGCCATTGATGAGGCTTATCATCAATGAGCCTCTTGATAATTCTGACCAAATTTTTGTTAGTATACTCGGCTTACCCATTTCCTTGGGGATAATAAGCTGATGAGGTAAACTTTTTAACACCCAGTTTAGCTAGAAACTGAGTTATCTTAGCAGAAATAAAAGCGGGACTGTTGTCTATAATAATTTCCAAAGGAAGACCGAATCTGGAAAAAAATATTAGTCTCAAGGAAAGAAATCACATTCTCATCCTGTGAATTCTTAAGTGAGACAACCTCAATCCATTTTGTAAAATAATCTGTGGTTGTCAAGATAAAAACTTTCCTGTTGGGGATGGGGGATTAATAGGACCAATAAAGTCCAGACCCCATTCTAAAAAAGGAAAGTCAGAGAGGATAGTTTGTAAAGGCATGGAAGAAGGACGTTCCTTCCCCGCAAACTTCTTGCACCTATCACAAGATCTTGAGAAATTATAAGAATCATGAAATATTGAAATCCAATAGTACATTTTGAGCACTCAACACACCCTAAAAAGCCTTATCAAATTTTGTCACTTTTTGGGTACCACTTGTTTTCTTCACTGTTTGACTCGATTTCATTTTGGAAAATGTTTTATGTTTGTTTTTTTTCATGAATCTCATCACCTATTTAGGTTTGTTTGAACTTCTGAAACCTCATGACTAAAATACCTTAACACCTGAATTAAGAATAGATAGAAAAACACTGCACCTAACACACTCAGGTTTGGCATAAAAAAGAATTCAAGTAAGTAAAGGAACCACATAGAAAAATATAGTCATAGAGCATCGATCCTCATCGATATCGGCATAAGGCAGTTTTGGTTTTCATAAGTTATTCTCATAACGGTTCGAGAGATATCCAATCCCCTTCAACATTGGTAAAATACGAGGAAGACAGATGTTAAAAAATGATGTAAATAAATCGTCGATATCCAATGCTCGATGTGCTTTATCGAGATTGGGAAAAATCCAGAAGGATCACAACAAAAATTTTGACCGCGATAAAATTATCTCCGATCGCCATTCCCCGATGCGTTTTTGGCATCAGGACTTTTTCGAGGGAGCCGATCCGAGGGCACTTGGGTAGGTTTATCGTCGATCACTGATCCTTGAAACTTTTCAGTGCCGACAAGTTAGGGTTTGGTTTTAGAATGAATGGCTTAAATAAAGTCATGACTCTAATTAACATGAGCGAATTAAGTCACTGGTCTCGAATGCGACGTGTCTTTACTAGGTAAGAGGGTCATACAACCTAGTTCTATCCTGAGTCATTTTTGGTTCCCTAGGTCTTAGTCACATGTCTGAGTCATCTTTTCCATGTTAGCATCGTACGGTAATATCGATCAACATTGAAACTTTTGCAGGAGGATATCAACGAAAATGTTCACAGCACAATCCCAACCCTCGATCCACCAACTTAAAGAGCAGAATGATGGGACATTTGCAGCATTAGATACGATTGGATTTTGGACATTTAAGGAACTAGTTAATTCTTGATCCCACACTAGTTTCTACCTCATGTGCCGATTAGACAACAACATTTTGAAATCATCGATAGACCACATTACCACCCGTGTCTCCGCCGTCAACCCACAATGAATTTAAGTTTAAACTCCTCTGAGGATCTGGCGATAGATTTGTTAAAATTTCACTCATAACCTGAATTAAATGGTTGGTGTGACATGGTAATATCATCCCTATTTAAATCCCTAGAATCAGTGTGAACAAATTCATTCTACGCGTACGTCAATTCCAGAGATTTTGAAGGAGCAGAGCGAGCAACTCGAGACTGTATTGACTCTTTTGATTATCACAAGTGTTAGGACCACACAATGTACCCTTTTTGCCCATACTTTTTGCCATTGTTATACCCTTCATCACCTGTATTTAGACTTATACTATCAGTTCACCTGATCATTCCAAGGTACACAA
>JASDQU010370975.1:0-19961 GCA_032191745.1 Picea mariana
TCATCGTCCAGGTCTTTTCTTTGTACTCATGCCGCCAGAGAGCTCCTGCACCTCTTGCCCAAGTTATCTCTCTAGGTAATTCTTTTCAATTGGAATTTTGAATAATTGTATGCCCTCTTTATTAGGTTTAGTTTGAATTCGTCTTATTATATATTTTAGGTAAAATTTTGCTCCATTTGAAAGAGGCAATTTTCATTTATTATCTCCTGAAAGAATATTTTTCTTGGGTTTAGGGCATCCCTATAAAATTAATTTTAGATAATTAGGATTAATTTGTATTTTGAAAATAAAGAGTCTCCTAAAGATGCATGCCTAGGTCACCTAGTTTGTGTTCAGTGCAACGAAATTCAGAAAAAAAAAACATTCGTCAATACAAAAAACGAAAATTGATGAATTTTGCCATTGATTCCTGCAAAACGACTCCTTTTTATCTCTGTGCAGGAGATTACATGACACTTGCGTAATATGGACCTTGGCATACAACAGTTTGGGGTTAAACCTGGTATTTAACGAGGCACAGATTAAGTTCTTGAGGTCCAGTTCTGAAATGACATGTCTGCTATTATATTCTCCATTCTTCATTATCCGGTGAAGAAATTTTGTTGAACACCTTCTTTCAATTGTTCTTTAGTAAAATTTTATAACGTTCAAAGTTAATGGAAATAACCCAACAAAATTCTATATTGAACGGGATAAAATTTCCATATGGAATGGGATAAGATCTTTTAAGTTTTAAATTTTAATTGTCTATATAAATTGGCCCTTAGATAAGTTGGTAATTAGCTGCGCTGATGCTATTTTTTTTTACAACTACGATATCATTTGGAATTCACATGGAATTTGTTAGATAACCAATGCAAGGCAATTTGGATTTGTGATAATTGTTATTTTTTTGTATAGCAGTAGTTTAATTGTCTATATAAACTGGCCCTTTGTGTACATTGATAATATGTTTTTCTATTTCTATTCACAAAAATTTCTGACTAGATGCATCTCTGACTATTGAAAGATTCAATAGTGCTGCTTCCTAATTGACTGCTCCACCATGGCCGTGGCCATCTTGAATGATGAATCTTCTTATAAATAATTCCCCTTTCCTCTTAGGCAATGCAGTTTCTGTAATATTTTCATAGGCCAAATTGTATTTGTAATTTTTCCGTTGCTATTCTCTGGTGTCAAAAACCAGTTTGGCTGACCGTATAAAAAGGAGAGTTTTAAGGATCTGTTTCTGCCCACATTAATATGTAGTCTGAGATATCATATTCACATTCTTTCCAATCTTCCAATATCATATTCACAATATTAAGATCTCCGTGTCTCTTTGTTATTTGTTTTTATTGTGATATTTGTTTTTACATTTTCAATATGTATTTCATTTACATTTATATTTGTGTTAAAATTTCTATGTTTGGTTGATGCAAGCTAGGCAGAGTTGGAGTTGGAGCTAGGAACTTGGCCCTTAAGGCCCCAATACTTCAAGCTGAAGCTCTGATACCATGTGTAGTAGCTGTAACAAAGTAAAAAATTTAATTCTGATTTAGCATATAATTCTTTTCAATTACTAAAATAATTCAATCACCAACATTTGAGCAATGATATTCGACAAAAAAATTAAAATTTTATCCACAGCATAAGAATTACTCAAAAAAGTAATTAAATTACCTCTCCCTGATGCTAATTTCCCCATCGATCTGGTTGTTCGTTGCTGAACTGTGTCAAACACTGCCCAAAACCGAGTTTCCACCCTGCCAACTAGGACAAATTCCTAGCTCCAGGATACCATATGGATATCCTGGCCCCCATGCCCAAAAACTCCAGCAAACTGGTGCTCCTTGTACTAATCCTTCCCAACTACAGAACTCAACTCCCTCCAAAAATCCAAGAGAACCCTCCCAAAAAATGACCCTCTCCCCAAAACAGGTAGAATGATCCCCCCTTTCTTTCGTAAAACTCCTCCGATCATATCCCTCCTTCACCGCCCTTTCTCCTCATTTATTTCCTTATCTTTGCATTCATTACCTTATCCACATAGTTAATGCCCCTTATCCAATTATTCATGTTCCTTATCCATTTATTAATGCCCCTTATCCCCTCCGTATATGTAATCTTTAATTTAAACAATATAATTTATTACCCTGTTCATTCAATGTGATAGGTAATTAATTTAATTAATTAAAATTATAACAATTAATTAACTAATAACTATTTAATTAATATTATTATGCCAATCATTGTTTAGTTAAAACCATGTTAAGACAATTAATCACCTAATTAATTTTGCTTAATAATCCCTAAGCATATTTTCAACTAGGGTTGTTACACCTTTGATAAAAAATCGAAACAAAGTGTGAATTCTAGAAACAAGTTTTCATGCTTATAGTCATGAAAACAAAAATCGAAAGGAAGATATGTAAAAATCGACAAGTGATAAGTGTCGTTTAGTGAGAATGGTCATGACGAGTAACGAGAATTTAAAGACCCCATGTAGGCAGCTTGTAAAAATAGAAATTATATTATTGCTGCCAACACAACCCACCCTCAAAAGTCACACTTTGTTTTATCATTCCAGTGTGGAAACGTCACATTGTACTCTTCCAGTAGCTTGCGATGACCTCATCTCATTGCACTATGTCCCATACCTAGCCTACGATGACTCTTGTAGATTTTGTTGGAGTGAGTCAATTTGTGTTTTACCTCCCAGTTTTGCCTTATTTGCCTAGGGTGAACTTCCTATGCCAGTGTTTGGTTGATCTCTGAGTTTAAAGCTTGCTCTTGATTGGTTTTTTGTGATTGAAGATCTTTCTTTTCATTTTTGCAAGTTTTTTCTTGTGATCATTGTTGCAAGGATATAATCTTAGATCCTGATCTGGGTGCTTGTTTGAAAAAGAGTTTTTGGTTTGTATGAAGTTTTGGATTCATTTTATTTTTCAGAATTTTTGTTGATTAAGAAACACTTTTTTCTTACATATGTCAAAAGGTTGTCTTGTGTTTTTCATTTTGTTCTATATTACAAATTTGATTTGGGAATTGTGTTGAGAATGTCTTGATTTTCTTGGATTACATTTTCCTTTCGTTATCACACCTCTAATTTTGTTTCGAAAAGGAAGAATTGAATTTGTTTATTCATTTTAGTAATCTTTCATAGGAAAATCATTACATTTGAAATATTGTTTAAAGAGAAGAATTGGAAAATTTTGTAGTTCGTGATTGTTTGGAATTATGTTCATTCATAATTAAGAAATTGCAATTTGCAGCTTTCTGTACTTCAAAATAATACCTCCTCCCTACTGTAATTAGAGTTCATTGAATTGAAAATTTTCACATTCATCTCTTTTTTCATTTTATTGGGTCAAGGTCACAACATCATCATTTTCATCTTCATCTCCCTTTTGAGTAAACAACATCCTCTAAAACACAGCGTAAATTTAAATTTTTTTAGTAAATTTTATTTTCTAAGGAGATTTTCACCAACATTAGCTAGGATAGCGCTTTGGAATAGGTTGTAAGGCACACTCTACAAATCATCAAAATACAAAATAGTATCTTGTGATAGGGAGAGTTCAAAATCCAATTGCTACATTTTGTCCTGGAAATCCCTTCTCACACAAGGGTCAAAACTGAGGTTGCATTAAGACTAGTAGAGTTACTCACCTTGATTTGTTGGTCTGAGTGTAGAGATTGCGTGTATTATTGGGGATCACTTGAAGGTATACCCACAATTATGAGTGGAAGCCTTTTGAGTTGATTTCGGGCTAGATTGCCTACCTTTGTGTTTGGATCGGACTGTCGACTATTTCCCCATCCATCAATGTTGTAGTTGGTAACCTTAGTAGCCTATATCTCTAAGGTATTTACATGAGGTGACTATGGAGGGGAAATTATTCACGGTACCTGGAATTGACGTTGGTCAAACTCATCGAGATCCTTGGAGGGTATACCCACGATTATGTGTGGGAGATTGCACTAGGGTGTAAGTTCATTAAGCAGGTCATCAACGTAAATTTTCCACCCACTTATCCCAAACCCTTATTGGCTTGATTTTGTGATGTTGGATTTCATCACCAACTACTTACTTTGAAACAAGAAGGTTTGTTTGCTTTGTTTGATTCTTAGATATTATTAGTGAGTGTTGTTTTGTTTTCTCTAGTTTGCCATAGATTTTTTTCGTTCTTTATTTGGTTCCTCCAACATCGACCTTCATCGTTCATGTAGGATGCAAGGGATACCCCTGGAAGATCCAGAAGGTTACCAATATTTACTTCCTAACTCCCCAGAAGGCTCTCCTTAGGGAGTAGTCAACAACGAAGTAGCTTCTGAAGTTGGCAGCACACACTCTTTGGAAGGATTTCAAATCGTTTTGGATTCCTTAGAAACTCTCCGAATTCCCCCAAATATGTTGTTGAGTATTAAACAAGAAGCACGTAAACTTTGGATGAAATTGTTGTTGTTGATAATACTGAAGTACCTACTAGACCTAACACAGAATCTGGAGTAGAAGATCCACATTTTCACAGTGAATCTTTTAGGACCCCATCTCACACTGTCGAAAATTATAATCCTTGTTCTGTCCCTTTGACAGTACATGATATTTATGCCAACCTAGGAGAGAGTCCTGATCAACCTATGGCATCAAAAATTACCGAGACGTCTGTTACCTATACAGTACCTTTAGACCATTTCATTGGTACTACTAGTAGTGTCACTGCGGTTTCAGACTAATTATTGGTTGGTTCTCACTCGATTCTTCCTCTCCAGATGGCCCATTCTATTATGGTCCCACGATCTACCATGGTTTTTACTGGGAATGTGGTCATCACTCAAGCTCCTATTGGGATGCCACTTTCATCTAGATCTAATCCATCACTTACCCCTAGGCATAGAGCTCTGAATACTTCCATTGCTATCCCTACCCAGGTTCCATCCAAAGGTTCTGGGATTTTTTTTCCTCCCAGGTATAGCACTACAATTTAGTTTTTTCCTAAACCTACCTAGATAGTCTCCAGAGGGTCTTATGTTCCTCCTCCAACTTTGTTAGGAGGATCTCACCATCCTATCCCTAGTGGCTCCAATCTAGTTGGAGGCACTAGTCTTACCATCACTTCTAGTTTCCATATTACTATTGGAGGTCAACCTCAAGCTGGGGGGCAACCTCAATTTGGAGGAAAACCTCAGATTCAGGCACAACCTCAACATGGGGGGAAACCTCAAGTTGGAGTCCATAATCCAATTTATGGACATAACGCACCCATGTTACAAACTCAACCTTGGAATCTACAATTGTCTATGGGGAAACATCCTCAAGTCAATTATTTTGTGCCCCCTAACCTCGCTCAACCATATCCAGGTTCTTTGAATCCCACTTGGGGTAAAAACTTTCAATCTAGTGTTCCTTTCCAAGGGAACATCCCTAATCAACCCAACCCTATGGGATATATTCCTCAAAATCATCGAAAAACCAATATTCTAGGACTGTCTAATCATTTGCAGAATGATTATGGTCCTACTGGTATACCTATGGGGCTTCCCCCTCAAAACTACTAGTTTCCTCAAGTGAACCGACAACTGCCTTTTCTAGTCACTTTGGATTTACATGATTTGTCTAGGATTTTGAATGATCCTATTCGACATTCTCCTTATTGGCCCATCATACCGACCAAGTTACCGTCTGAAATTCCTAAATTTGATGGCCGATTAGGAGAATATATGAATAATCATGTTATGAATTTTCATCTATGGTGTTTTTCCAACTCCTTGATGGATGACTCCATCAGATTACGAATTTTCCAACGAACTCTCACGGGTTCGAAAAAAAAATGGTACATCGAGTTACCACGATGTTTCTTTAATGACTTTAACACAATAGCTATGGAATTTTTGACACATTACCAATTGCCAATTCCATATGAGATAGGAACCAAAATTTTGATTTATTTTAAATAGTCCTTGTCCACTCATATTTCTGATCACATCCATGAGTGGAGGAGAAGATGACGTTTGATCAAAGTTCCTCTTCCTGATAAACTATTGGCTGAGTGGTTTACCAAATCACTCATTAGAACTATTGCTCATGATGTCTCCATGGGTGGTGTTGTCATTGAAGAGTAGGCAATTAGTCATGCTCAGTATCTAGATCTTGTTTATTCACAAACAAGAACACTTTATGATTTGATCCCTGATGCTCCTCGTCCTTCCACAAACCACACCCCAACACCTCCAACAACTTCTCATGTTGTTTATTGTGTGATCAACACCTTTCATGTTGAATATAAGTCCACACACGTCGGTCACACCAATCCTAAATCTAATAATTCTAATGCACAAAAGTACTCCTACTCCTACTCCTTCCACCAGTAATACTGTCGAAGTTAATTTTGATCAATCCACGCCTACCAAAAAAAATCAAAATAAAAAGAAATGGAAGGGTAAGAACAAGGAGGACAAGAGTAATAATCCACAATCTGATAAATTCAAAACAAAAAACGCTGATGAGAAAGATAAATGCAAACCTCGTTACCCCTGCCTGATTTGTGGTGACGATCATTGTAACACAAAAGATTGTCTGAGATGCGCTGAGGTTACTAAGTTCCTCCAAGGTACTAGAAAACCTTCTACACTTGTCATTTTCTCATAGCCTTTCCCTTCTCAACAACAATCCCAATTGGTCATTCATTACCAAAATTCTCCTTCCACATCATTTTATGTCCTTATGTGTACTTGTGACTCTAAAAAGAATGAATTTGCAATCGCAACTCGAGCCAAGATTACTCTTCGTCCTTATCCTCCAAATTCACCTCCAAACAATCCTTCTCATCTCGAAATACCGGGTCTCGATACAGTTATTCAACCTCCTCCTAAAGACATTGTTTAAAAGTATGCATTCAACCCTCACACACGTGCTGCCCAAAAATACAGTATTCTAGAAGACCTTGTGCAAGCACCCTCTGCGATGTTAGTGCTCGAAGTCCTTCAATTTTTCCCTACTCAACGAAAGGCACTGTTAAAGGCCATTGGTGGAATTGATCCAATGGATACTAATTTAATAATATTTGACTTGGAAGATCACGTTCCAAGGCTTCCTCCTCAGTTAGCATTTTAGATCTAAGTTGTTGTTGAAAACAATAATATCTGTAGAACTGTTATAGATGAAGGATCCTCGACTTGCATTATGTTCGTCAATTGTTGGAAAGATATTGTCTCTCCTACCCTCACTGAATCACAAAATACACTTAAGGCATTCAATGGTATAGGTTTTAAACCTTATATTGTTCTTCCCTCATTGTCTATTATGTTCGAAGGTAAATCGGTCAATGTTGAGGTTGAGTTCTTTGATGCACATCTTGATTATAACCTTTTACTTGGCCATAGATGGATTTATTTCATGTGTGCGGTTGTGTCCACCCTTTTCTCTGTAGTATGATTCACACACCAAGGAAAGGTCATTACTGTTGACCAACTGGCCTTCTTTAATTCCGATTCCAATACTAGCAACATTCCTTTTATCTCGAAGAAACCCCAGGTTATGAGAATGTCAGAGTGGGTATTCTAAAATATTTAACTTTGATGGGTACATTTCCAATCCCACCACCTGATATTCCCCCTCCTTTTGTTTCCTCTATTAACATGATATCCACCACTATTCATGAAACCCATGATTCATACGACCCATGGGTAGTACCTAACCCTAGTGACTACCTTCGTTACGACAACAAGATGCCTTTAAGTCCGGTCGAATCTACATAACAAGATATTCAATTGGCAACCCCCTCCTCTCCTTCTCTTTGTGATTCATCTCCTGATCTGTTTCACGTGATTTTTCCTACAGATGAGATTATCATGTCCATCATGTCTATGGATGATACCCCATGGAACGATGGGCATCATCTTTCCATTATCTTCCTAGAAAGTGATACCATAGAGAGATACCAACGGATTTCGACTCCATTGACCGTTGTTTTTATTTTGTTAGTTCCTGAGTCAACACACGATGTATTGTATGAAGGGAAATTGAGCAACATTTAACGACCATCCCTCTCTACATATCCATTAAACCCAGAGTCATGGATAATGTTTATATTGGGGCCTCATGTTATAGTGATGATGTCCACACTTATAAATCTCTTTTCCAAGAATTATGTGACGTATTTGCCTGGAGTTATGAAGAAATTCCAGGTATTGATCCTAATATCATTGTACATGAGATTAATACATATTCGGATGCTAAACCCATTTGACAGAGACTTTGCCCAGTTCATCCACATAAAGCTGCTGCTATCAAGCTTGAGGTTGAAAAAATTATTAAATCTAACTTTATCTATCATGTGGCTTTGACCGATTGGGTATCCAATCTAGTTTCAATGAATAAAAAAAAAGGTACCATATGCGTTTGTGTATATTATCGAGACATAAATAAGGCTTATCCTAAGGACAATTAACCAATCCCTTTTGTTGACTAGATCGTTGAAGACTGTGCTGAAAACAAAATCTTCTCTTTAATGGATGGTTTCTCCGACTATAATCAAATTAATATTTTACCCGTAGACCAACACAAGACCTATTTTATTTTCCCTTGGGGAAACTTTGCCTACTGGAAATTACCCTTTGGTCTCAAGAATGTTGGCATGAATTTTCAGCACACTATGTCTTATGATTTCCATGATATTAAGCACATTGTGAAACCCTATATTGATGATCTACCAGTGCATTCCATGCTTCATCAAGATCACCCAACACATTTAAGGGCCATTTTCGTACGTCGTTGTTATTATCATATCTGCTTAAACCCACACAAATGTGTTTTTTGTGTGGAGTTTGGCCGAATTCTTGGTTTTATCGTGTTGATACACGATATTTGAGTATACCCCTTGAAGGTTGAGGCTATCCTTAATCTACCTCCTCCTTCTACACTACGCTAGCTCTAAAGTTTCTAAGGGAAGGAAAATTTTTTGGGTCATTTCATCCCCAATTATGTTGAACCAACAAAAGGATTCACTCGGCTACTCAAGAAAGGTTACGAGTTTGTATGGGATGATACTGTAAACAAAGCCTTTGAAGCTTTGAAACTTGCCTTAACCCGTACACCATTACTGTTTCACCTTGACTATAGCTGAGATTACTTCCTCTAATTATCTTCTTAGGACTCTACCATCGCTATGGTCTTATTCCAAGAGGTTGATTCAAATGATTCACATGTGATATACTATTTGAGTCGGAGTCTCACAACTACCAAAACCAAATACCTCCATGTGGAGAAACTTGCCTTGGCAGTTGTTCAAGATGTTCAACGTTTTCTTCATTATATCTTATTACGCAGAACCATTGTTATTTATGATTAAAACCCCATGCAACATATCCTTACCCAAAAATTGGTAGGGGGAAAGTACTCCAAATGGATAGTGATTCTCCAGGAGTTTGACTTAGATTTCGAACACGCTAAGTCAAATAAATCCTTGTTTTTTGTTGAACTGATATGTGACCTTCCCTCCACTGAGACATAAAATGTGGCAGAGGATTCCTTGCTTGAAGAATCCATTTTATGATCAGTTTTGATGATGTATGGTACGTAGATATTATTATCTATCTCTAGACTCAAACGTTTTGGCCCGATTTATCTAGTACCGATCTTCATAGTATATGGTATCAAGCCCCCCAATACATGATTCTTGGTGATACCCTTTACTGTCACAATGTTGATTCCATTTTTCGATGATGTCTCACCTAATATGAAGCTGAGAAATATTTGAATGACTTTCACTCTGGAGCATGTGGCGGTCATATGTCTGGGTATGCCACTTCCCAAAAGATCTTACGAGGGGGTTATTTCTGACCTTCTTTGTTTAAAGACTACATTGCTGTTGTTCAAAAATGCCATGCTTTCCAAACTTATAATAACAAGATAATATATCATCCTTCTCCCTTACATCCTGTGGTTTTTGTTGGTTCATTTTCCAAATGGGGCATTGACTTCATGACATGTAACCCTCACTCGGTCAGGGGGCATGGATACATTATTGTAGCTGTGGATTATTTCACTAAATGGGCTGAGGCGATGCCTACATTTGATAAGACTGGGGAGACTGCAACATTGTTCATATTCAATCATATCATTACTTGGTTTGGTATCCCTCAAGCTATCATTACTGATCACAGTAGTCATTTTCAAAATTTTATGATGTTCAAACTTATTGAAAAGTTGGGTGTTCGCCATGAAAATTCAACCCCCTATTACCCAAAGGCCAATGGCAAGGTTGATGAAATAAACAAAGTTCTCATTACTATGCTTTGATGGATGATAGGAATTCATAAGACAAACTAGCACACGATGCTATTCTCAGCTTTATGGGCCTATCGAAAATCCGTTAAGTCTGCCATGGGATTTACACCTTTCCAACTAGTTTATGGTATTGAAGTTATCTTTCCGATTGAATGTGAAATACCATCTTTGAAATTGGCCATTGGAATTCTCTCCAATACCTCTTCTGAAGAAGAGCGTGTTTTGTATTTGATGCAACTAGATGAAACCCGTCGCAACGCCACCTTAGTTATTGAAACCCAGAAGAAACGTGTTAAAGCCCAATATGACAAATATGTCAAGCCGCGTGTTTTTTTTGAAGGTGATCTATTTCTTTTTTATGAACAAGATCGTGATTTTCTAGGGGCTGGTAAATTCAAGGCCATGTGGTGAGGTCCTTACATTGTCAAACGTGTGTTGGAGAAGGGAGCCTATGAGCTAGTTGATTATGATGGAATCCCTTTGAGTGAACCCATAAATGGGATTTACTTAAAGAAGTACTATTCTTAAGTCATTTTTGCATGAGTTCTTGTACTTTAGTGTATCATACTTTAGTGTTATTTTTCATTGTTTGGTTCCAACCTTTAGCTACTTACCTTGCGTTGTGCTTGGTTTCCAGATGTCAGTGTTTTTGCTACCCTACATTGGATTCACTAATGGAGCTAGTTGCAACACTCATAACTTAGCATCTGCTTCTTGAGCAATCTACGCACCTACAGATGAATTGATTAGTCTACATGGTGTTTGCCTTGGTTGTGTAACTAACAATATTGCAAAATATAGTGTTGTCATCGAATTATTGACCAACGTTGTTTCACTCTAAATTCATCATCTTATTGTACGGCCCAATTCACATTTAGTAGTCCTACAGTTGAGTAATGTTTACTCCATTCAAAGTCCTACGTTATTAAGGGTATATTTACGAATTCACCTCTTGGAACGTCATTTTGATTACATTGAATATCAACACATTCCTAGATTTCTAAATACATTAACAGATGCATTGGCTAATTATGTGTTAGATAAACATTTGAGACATTTATAAAATCTAATCACACTTTGTATATACAAGAAGTAAGTCGGTAGAAACCTCATATATATATATATATATAATGATAAAAGTGTTACAAAAAGTGTTTTTGTCGAAAGAACAAAATATAAAAAATGTGAAGCACATGGATTCATAGACAATAGAGCATCAAGGATGTTTCTCGCTATAGTATCAGACTTCCCGTGCTACTCTACAAAGTAGTCAACCGATGGAAGCGAATACGCCCACGGTGTGGCACTGATAATGTCTCGGGATATCACCAATAGAGGCATCTAGGATAGTCATCGTAATCCCCTCCAAGTTTTTTTCTATAGTTTTGTAGTTGACAACAACTACTTCTACTACGTCAACTCTCTCCCCTCGCCTCTAGATGGGGGATGAACCTAGAGGTCGATAAGGTCCCATATCTGCATCATCAAAGAGAATTTGATTAGTCATCGGATAAGGAATATATATATATATATATTATATTAAAAATCACAAAAACATCATAAAACAAAAATGTCCTTCTCACCTATGTCCCCCCATTGGGAACCCTCAGAAAGAACCAAGTCTAGATCACCTTGGAATTTTAAAACAACATAGGCATAGTCATCGAACATAAGCATCTGGGTCCTCAACCAGTCAAAGAAAACATCATTATACTTAATGATATGACTAGTTACATGTTGTGCCATGAGGTCGACCCACCTATTCATTCTTAGATCTTGTGGGGTAGGTATACCCCACTCTACTTGCAAGCGTAATATGGGACCCTCTCCATGAAGAAGGACACCAAAATCGAACTGTATCCAAACTGTTTCATCTCACCACTCCTGCACTTGGTCAACTGTTTTTTCATGCTTCTGAGAACCTAGTCACACTAGTTGAAAACTCAGGGCTCCATACATTCCAACACATACTGGAAATAACTCTGAAGAGCCATATGGGGAACTACACTCCCCACCATGCATGTGATGGTGTAGAGGATGTTCCATAGAGGCCATTCACAGACATCTCTAATAACAACTTTGCTGCTATGCTTTTGAGTACCTGACACACAATGTGCACTGATATAGTGGCTCATATGCTCGTTACCTCCCTTGCTACATGTAAGAGTAAATTGGGACCCACGACGAGATAACCTGGTCAATAAGTAGATATCCTCGATATCTATTGTAAGGATGTGAGCACCCACGGAGAACTCCTGTTGGTTCACATCCCACATGTGAACTAGGTATTTGGGTAACCTCAGCTGGGCCCTCATGCCCTGGATCTTAAATAATTTTAACAGTCCACACTGCCAGAGGGAATTTACCATTATTGGTTCATTCCTGACAAATTAGTCTTCCTCCTCGTGCTCTCTCTCTCTTTCCATTCCAACATTTTTACCATGGAAAACCTGCAATGGAACATTAAAGAGAGATTAACATCTTTATCTTCTCCCTGGAAACTTTTTAAGGGAAAATACATCTCAATTTTTTTTTGAATTGTGCACGTCGCAGGCCTGGGCATTCGTACAGTGCGAAGTTGTCACAAGATTGATTTAAGGTAACCTACGATGAACCTAGGTCATCACATGGATTGATATAGGGTGCTTGGGACGACCTCCACGCACGGGTACCCTTGAAAACTTAACTCAAAAAGCCATTTTTTACCAACAAAAAGCAACTTTTGATCCATCAAAAGTTGAAAGAGATGAAAATTACATGTTCAGTGGAGACCATTCGTCGAATGATCAATCATGACTCCCAAAATCCCCATTGGAAAATTGAGTTAAATAGGGGGTTTTGGAACAAAGCTTTGGGTAGAATAACAATAGAATAGTGAAATGAAGTTTTTGCCCATTTTTAATGACTTCTTCATTTTTTTATTTATATTTTATATTATTTTATATATTTCACCTAAACTCTAAAGTTCTAATGATATTGAAAGTGTTCATTTTTTTCAGATTAAAGATCTAGGAGTGGAAAAATTGGAATCATGATACGTTTTTTGGTCTGTTTATATATATATGTGTGTAGATTCTTTTAGGGTTTTTCGGGAAAAACTCCGAGCTTAGTTTTTTTTCTTTCTAGTGTTTGTAAATCAGTGAGAATGTAATAGAGTATACTCTTGTCTCTTTTTCATACTCATAATGGTAACACAGAAAAAAAATACTTATGGATTATCGTTTAATCTCTTTTCACACTCCGTAAAAATGAAAAGATTGTTGAGCGAGCTTGTTCTTTTCACGCTCGTAAGAGTATTTGAAGAAAAAATTTGATGAGCAATAGGTTATCACTTTTTCAGTCTCATCGGATTAACATACGAAAAAAGAAATGTTGGAGTTCTCTTTAAATGTTTTTCATACTCTCTAAACATGAAAAACCCCCAAGTTTTCTCTCTTTGGACTCGTTAAACAAAAATCGAAAGACCCATATGGGACCGAACCACTCCTTATGGTTCATTAAACATACTCCAAGGGACTTGTCTGAAGGATGAGATTACATCAACAAGAAAATGCTATACTCCTCAAGCTTGCATAAAAATAAAGAGGTACTCGCTAGAAATGGTGGGGGAAAATTTGTGAAAGAAATGTGTCTCTGCATCCGTGTTAGTGGCAGTAATAGTTGCTCTTGAACATGACACCCCCTTCATCATTGAATCCGGGTTGGGAAATCCATTTGTCTCTTGTTTGACCATCCACATGTCTGTATGCTGGGTCCTCCTTGAGTAAATGTTTCCAATACCATTTTCATTTTGTTCATATGTTCAAGAGAATTCCAGCCTTAATAAACCTCCTATTGAGTCAGCCATATGCAGTTATAAATTTTCTACCATGTTGACCTTCCATGTGTCAGTTTCAAATCACCTCATACTCTGATTTACCTCAAATCTATTTCTTATTTCATGTCGTTGATGGGGGATGCATTAAGTCCCTCCTATGACGATTATTTTCATGTTGAATTCAACTCATTATCCAAGAACAAGACTTACAAATCATTTAGTACCTTAGAGTTTGCATGCCTCAATGGAAGGTCTGTTTGCTTCCAACATTGGGTTCACATTATTGACCCCTGATTGGGATATTCCATCGAGTGTTTGACTTCAACTCATTTATTCACATTCATTGTATTATACTAGGGTACCTTGGGAGTCATTGACATCAATGGTGATTTCCCTCGCACTTATTAACGGTTCTCATCATTGATCGATAATCAAGTGGTTTCTACCATGATCGACTTTAGCACTTGTAATCACATGGTTAGATTCGTACTTAGAGATGCCGGAAATGAAGACCCTGGATCATACCATTTTGTTCCATGTTGCGATGAAGTATTCATTATTTGTATTGACACATAGATCCACTTTTTATGTCTCGTGGCTATGTCTGAATTCGAGTCATTTTAGCGCATAGATCCAAAGTGTATTCTAGGTGGCTATGCCGATTTCACATTGACATGGATCCACAATGTATATTTGTTGTCCATGACTCATTTGACATTTTGTAAAGTGAGTATGGGAATGTCTACCTCAGACAATGGTATAGTATTATGTTGATGCCTGACTGTTTGCAGGTTTCCGATAGATGTGCTTCTTGTTTCCGACACACACATTCTACAAAGTATTTCGGCTATCACAAGTTCCAGTATCATACTTTGTGGGGCAATTTGTTACACATTATTTTTTTCACCCCAGTGATCCATTGACAAAATGTGTTCATGTTCCCAAAAAGAGCCTTCCTTCATGAGGAAAGTGACTGAATTTCTCTTCTCAAAAACCCTATTAAGGAAGGTTGTTGTAGGATGCACCATATGCAGGGTGTGATTATCCTTGATCATCACCTCCTGACCTAAAGATGGGTTGTGACGTCTCTGCAAGCCTCTCTACAACTGGGGTGGGACGATGTCAAAAAACTAAGAAAAGGGGAAGTTTCACAAAAGTTCTAGAAGGGGATATTCGAGAAGATGAGGTGGCATCCATATGGTTGGGATCTTACTCACTTATCTAATTTGGTGGGATCATCCTAATATCTTCAACCATGTCTCTTTCCCTTATATAAAGAGGGTTTTCTCATGGAAAAGGCTAAGGTTAATGAAGGTTGAATTGGATAATTTTGTATGGAGATTTCTGCATTGGATCATTCTTGAGTGCCTCATTTCAATTCATCAAGTCATTGCAGATATTCTTCATTCAATATTGGAGCAAGTGTGTGTGTTGGAGAAAAGGTTCGTCAGAAGGGACCTTACAAAATCAAGGATTTGGTAGTAATCTCCACTTTCATTTCAATATAATGGAGTGATATGTTTCTTTCCCATAAAACTAGATTTTTTTTATTGTATGATTCCTTGATCACATACATAGGTTCTCATTGAGTATATTATTGCTTTCACTTTGGTTGGCTTGTGTTCCCTTGCAAATTCAATATCACAAAAGCATTGGAGTGGAGCTAGAACGAAGATGGCAAGAGGAAGAAATATTTAAATGGTATGTTTCCCATCTCTTGTTTAATAGTAAACTCAATGATTAGATCTTAGGGAAAGCATCATATTTTGTTCTGTTTTGTTCTAGATCTAGGTGGATCTAGGGAGATCTATTTATATCTGCATTTACTGATAAGTCCCATAGCAATGATGATTAAAATTATCTGTGTTTTATCTACCAACACGATGATGGATTTATGATATCTAATGTATCCAATTACTTTAGGGTTTGGGGAGTAGAGAAGTCAGTGACGACGTTCAATGAAATTAATAGTTCAACTTCGGGAGAATTAGAGGAAAGACTAGGATCATCTTCATAGGTTATTTATTCAATAAGGGAAACATCAACATCCTTGTTAGTAACATCCTAAAAAATGTCCATGAAAATCTTATGTTATTTACATTTGTGGCTTGAAAAATATTTATCATCACAATTAGAGAAAAGGCCCTTGAGTTGGTGTTTATCAATTTCTTCCCTAATAAATTTATAGATCTTGAGAGGAGTAGTAGGAGGGGAGGAAATTGTATGTCTAGGGAGAGAAATAAATGAGGTTTTTCTATTTTTGGAGGAGACAGTATGTTGTGCTTATTTGGTGCATTATTAGCTTCCAACCAAGTTTGAGGGTGAGCCATGACGACCTGAGTGAAAATTTCATTCTTTAGGCCACTGATAAATCATTCCTTGAAGAAGGAATCAAACATTCCCTCTGTTATGAAATCCAAGTGCTAAAAGTATATTATAAATTCTTCCACTGAGTCAAACTCTTTCAACTTGGTTAAACGACCTAAATGCTCAGTGTTTGTGTCAAAGAATTCACAAATCTCTACAATAAACTGTCTCCAAGAAACATACCCTTGGCATGCATTTTTACGCCACCGCCGCCATTTCCAACATTCAATATCCAGATAGAGAACACCATAATGAATTTTGGATAACTCATCAGTAATTCCATGCAATGAAAAATAATGCTCCATTTGTGTGACCTATCCCATGGGGATCTGAGACATTAAATTTATTGAACACAACTCTGAGAAGGTGGGGGTCATGATGAAAGGGGTTGGAACGAAATGCCATAGTATGGTAGGATTCAACACCATATAAGTGTGATAGTTGGTCAGAGAAGGGATGTCCTTGGGATCAATTCAATAATTGGTTGAGAGTGGATTTGATGGAGGAAAATTTATCCATGAATTTGTTATCGATGAAGTGAAATTCATTGCTAACTTGGTCCTGGAAGATTTCAAATTTGGAATTGATGGAAAAAATTGCATAAGCTAGTTTATAGATGTTCTCTTTGTCCTGTTTGGTTTTAGTTTGTAGGTATTGGTTTGGAGCGGTGTCCATTTAGGAAGTAGGGGTTCCTAGGAGGGGGGGCGGGTTCATTGAAAAAGGGGTGATAAGTGATATATATCAATACAATCAGGGTGATAAGAGGAACCCAATGGGATAGGTGGAAAATAAAGGGTGTTGGGAAGGAGAGGCAAGTCCATGGGAAAAAAAAGGCCTAAAAATGATAGGTACCACGGCAATGAGGGTGAAGAGAGGAATGAAATGACATAGGTACTAAATAAGGTTGATGGTGGGACCACTATATGCATTTGTTTTTCAAATCATATGGAGTTATAGTATGTATTGAACAATACCACAGTGTTTAAATTCCCAAATTGTTAACAAGAATCATTTTTTTCCTGCATTCTTGTTGTGAAATTCCCAAATAGTTAATAAGAAACATTTTGTAGGAATTTCACAACAAGAATGCAGGAAGTAGGGTTGCACAACCAGATTTCCATTTTGTTCCTTTTCTATTCTATTATGTTACCAAGCATTAGGGTTTTCAGGGTTCCTATAGACAAGGTTTTACCTTGTGCTATATCTGTGGAATAGAGCAGTAGTACTTGGCCTAATATCTTAGAGAACCAAATAACAAGGCTCGAATGAACCTTTAGCCATACTACCTGATTACCTAGGTACTAGAGACTATGTTCTCGATTGTTTTTCTTAGTGTCATTATAGTAGTTAGGCGGTTGATCGACCAATCTAGAGACAGTTTCAGGAGACCTAGGGGACTCCTGATATACCTAAAGGTATGTGGGAATGAAGTTCATGTACAAATTCTATTTAATATGTTACTTCTCGAAGGGGTACCAATAGCGGTTACAAAGGTTTTCAACAAGGTGAAACATCTGTTTCAAGTAACCCTATGAAAATATGTGTATTTTTTGCATGTAGTATTTTTTAGTTTCACTTTTACTTGCTCAAGGAAAGATATTTATGATTTAGATATGTTGGTAGTACATGTCTCTACCCTGGAAAAAATTCCCACAATTTCTGTTGAGGAAAGTGCTTTGATACCACTTGTCATGTACCGCATTTATTATAATAAGTAGAAACATAAATAATGCAACAAATACCAGTGGAACAACAAAGTATAGAGAATAAAAAACACCAACAATGATACCATTATTGATATAAATCAAAGTTCACTTGGCTATTAGAATGGGAAACCTCTAGTACAACAGAGCTCTATTAAAATAATTCTCAAGTCAAAACTTTCTCACACCTTTTTCTTCTATTTATACTATTCCTATCTTCTAAATAACATTCTAGAGGAAGATCTTTCTAGAAACAAAAGATTCTATTAAGTATTCTTACATTAGATTTGTTCCCATTATTATATAGGTCTTATTTACTAATGTATAGCTTTTTTACATAGAAAAAATATTATTCTATCTACGTGAGGGGTTAGGAAAGTTAGGTCCCTAAAATTTGCACAGTTGGATTTTCTATATTCTATGAGTTTTCAACATCAAAATTTGTTAGTTTTTCAAGAAGATATTCATCGAGGCTCAACTAAAGAGTTTCATATTGAAGATGGTAATTATTCATGCACTAGTTATTTCTTCCTTGTTGGTGTAATTGTTTGAACTTATGAGTGAGGGGGGGATTGATAGTTTATAACTCCCTAAACCATCATGACGTCCTACACCACCTTTGTATAGTTTACATTATAGTATATATTTTTTTATCCTAAGTGTGGATTAGATCATATTTAATTTATCTACGTGAGAGTAAATCTAGTTTATGAGGTTGCTTATTTCATGTAATATTAATTTGTATCATAGGAATAAATATTGTAATGAGAATGAGACTGGCTTAAATCCTTTTCTTTCAAGTTCTTGTGTGTTTCCTCTTTTGGACATACAAATGAATTATTGGTATTTTTTAGATGGATGGTGTTATAAAAACAGGACCGTGGAGCAATAAAATAAAAAAAATGCAGAAAAAAACCACAGAAGATACACAATACAATAGAGACATAGATTTACATGGTTCACCCAGTGTGGGCTACGTCCACCAGAGAAATTGCCAGGTCCTTCCTTTATTATTATCCAACAAATGAAGGGATACAACCTACAATAACCCTGCTATAACTTTCTCTTCTTTCTCTCACAGTCTCCTATCTTAGAATATAATATTCTCCAATAATCCATAGCCGCAATACATTTCCCTCATAACAGAGGATTTCCTTCTAGGGAAAAAACCCTAACATAATTTCTACCATTAGATCTGCGACCCTATAATGAACGGTCCAACTTTACAATGAAATTACAATATATATTTACAAGGCAAATTTTCCTTTGGGGGCTTCTCCCCCGAACCTTGTAGAGAGGGTAATTGTTATAATATAATGGATGTGCTCATTTTACCATCGAAAATATCACTATTGTCACCCAACCATAGGCCGAAGCCACCCTTCAAGCACCTTAACCTTGATTAAGAATCATTCTGGAAGCAAACACTAGGCTAGATAGCCAAACAAAGAGTAACACACCTTTCCCCAAGGATGGCACATCAAATAAGAGATGATCAGATAGTCTAAACCCTAACCAAGAGATAGTCCAAGCCAAAGCATAATCTGCTAGCTACAACAACTGCAACAACAACTCTCCTCCAAACCTGCGCACAAACTGGGCAACTGCAGTGCGCACAAGTGATGATATGTAATTCTGAGAATGCCTGCCAGAATGAAGATTGAACTCTTGTATTTATACTAATTCTGGCTAACTGCCTAGGCCGACTTCTCATTTTGGGTATCTGTCTGTTCAATATATATTATTTCTTCTGAGTGACTTCTTCTATTGGAGGCTAATAACCTAATACAAATTATCCTCTTGA
>JASDQU010370975.1:55690-70065 GCA_032191745.1 Picea mariana
TATAGTTTAGAGTTTGAAAACAAAGATGTTACATTCCTCCCCAACAAAATGCGTTGTCCCCAGTGTACATAATGATACAATTTACACATTGAAATATATAAAAGCATTACATCAAAATACTTGATAGTTCCAAAACTTAATGACTCATGCGAAAATTCTAAACAACAACTCTCCTCTCCCCTCAATAAACACATTGGTTAGACAAGAAATTTCAGATTTGTGGCTCTAGGAACTTCAACAAGGAAAATGGAGTCTTCATTCACTTATTTACAAATGTGTATTCAATTTTATTCAAAATTTTCAAAAACCTGTGGCTATGCTTTGCGGATGGCTTCTTCCTTCACCCATGTAGCATCTCTAGGACTGTAAAAGGTTCATTGAACCTGTATCGAACCAATGTATTTTTTTTTGAGCACTTTTTCTTTCTGATCGAGGATGTGCAATGGTTCCACCTAGAAATCCCCTTCATGTTTCACTTGGATCACATTCCAATAAATCACATGATTTAGATCAAGTGCACAAATTTTTAATAAAAATACGTGGAACACGTTATGAATTCTCATGGATGCAGGTAATGCTAGAACATATGCAACTGGTCCTATATTTTCTAAGACCTCAAAAGGACCACAATATGTCACTGCCAACTTTGGGAAGCTTCCAAATTTTAGTGATATTCTCTTGGATTTAAATTTTTAAAACACACCCTCTCCCACTTTGAATTCTCTATCTCTTCTCTTTCTATCATCATAGCTCTTTTTTCGATCTTGTGCAAGTTTTAAATTCTTCCTGACTTTTACCATATATTCTTTAATTTCCTTTGACAACTCTGGCCCAATCACAAATCTGTATGATGGGTTATCCCAAATTATTAGTCTATTTCATTTTAGGTCTTACAATGCTTCAAATGGGCTCATCTTCAATGATTTTTGATACCCATTGTTGTATGAAAACTCAACTAAATCGATATATTCCTCCCACTTAGAAGGCTTTCCTATTACACACATTCTCATCATATCTTCAATTATTTGATTAGTCCTCTCTATCTTCCCATTTGGAAGTCAATCCCTTGATAAACCCCCTCCAAAATTTGGAATTCAACTTGGGATTTCGATCCTAAACTATTGCCTTAGGCACACCATGTGTCCTAGCAATTTCTCTCATGCAAATTTATGCAATATTTGTTGAATTACTAAGAGGGGGCAGGGGGGTGAATCAATAATAGCATAATTATAATCCTTTTTCTCCAAATAATCCAAGTGTTATATCAATGTAGAATTATTATCCAATAATGAGCAATAAGAAATCAACAATCACACACATACACATTACACACATACAATCGAGAGAAAACCACATAATGATTTTTCTTATATGTCTTGAAGAATTACATTCATTGGAAGCACCAACTTCCTTTGTTTTCCATTTGCAATTGGAAGGAGGCTCCAACCCCCTCGTTTCTCATGATACAACCTGAGGAAAGTTCGAACTCCCTAATTCTCTGGCTACAACCAGAAAGAGGCTACAACGCCCTAAGTTCTTTGGCTACAACCACCTGTCCTTGTCCCATCCAATCGCCCTGAAGTAGAAGTAGAATGATGGAACCATTGTAACATTATCACTATGATATATACTGCTGTAAACCTGTACCAATAAACCTAAACCATGCATCAACCATGCATCAACCTATACCATAAACAAGTGAATCAACCATGCACCAACCTGTACCAAACAATCTGTATTCAAACTTTACCATAAAAATGTGAAACCAACCATGTTCCAAGTATGTACCAATCATCAACTACTCATCAACTATGACTCATCAATATGTACCAACATCATCAACTGTACACCTCATGTATGTGCCAACTCAACAACTACTTGTCTCAACCATGTACCCAACTTGTACCTCAACCAAAATACCTCATCAATTTCCTCATCCAAATATGATTTATAACTCTATAATAGACCTGGTGTATATTATAACATACCAAAAAACCTTCCTTAACTTTAAACAACAAGAAGCTAGCATTTACATCAAACTTTTCTTTAGTCTCACATGACTAGTTTTGGATTAGTCAACAACCCTCACTTGAAATAACCATAACTTTGTACCTGTAATGAATAAATATATGAAAACGATACAAAATATTCTTCAGTGTGTTTTATGCAATTCCTCCAGGTGTCACTACTTGGAACCTCTCAGAAAATTAGTTATATCAAAAATGGCATACCTTGTTGAATTATGGCTTATTCTAGAGAGCGACCTTGTAGAGCGTTCCCCGTATGGAATATTTTTTGAATCGATCTGAAAATGTTACAAAACATAAAAAATAATGTATTGTAACCAAAACATTTTGTATTACTAAATTTGGATATGTTATGAATAATTTATGACATTTTTACCCGAAACACCTGGTTTTGACTAGTTTCAGGACTAGCCAGAAGCCCTATTTTTCACGGAGTGTAAATCCAAAAATACAACGACCCAAAAGTTGAATTTTTTACCATAGATACTTGGATATTTTTCCTCAATGGAATAGAAATCTCAAGGTCTAGATAATTCTAGAAAAATATTTATTGCAAAAATAGTGAGATGACCTGTAAATAACAGACCTTAGAAAGCATCATCAAAATAATTTATCCTTCCTTGAATTCCGACCTTCTTTTCTTCACCTTCCCTTAGAGATTCCACTTAGATATCCTTTGGTTACCTCATAAACCTATAGGTATTAAATATTCTCAATTTTAATTCAAATGAGAGAGCATTGCCTCTTATTTATACTCTCCAAGTAGCTTCCTTAAAAACATCTTCTAGGTCACTTTGCCCACTTTCCTTATTTTAGGGTTAACCCACTTCTAATTTCTCCATTAGATTTATTATTTAAATAATTNAAACCACTTTGACTACTTTGACCTTTTGGGGCTTCTAGATGACATATGAGGGTCCTCCAACTTCGTAAGGCCATAACTCTCAAACCGTGAGGATTTATGTGACGTTCCACATACCAACATAAATGGAATGACATGTACTATCCATATATAATAGTATTACTTGAAAATATATCAAAAAACATACCATTATCCATAAAACAAACTTGGGTCCATTAGCCAAACCCGGGTTCTCCAACTTCTCATGGCCATAACTCTCTAACCATGAGGAGTTATGTGACGTTACACATACCAAGATAAATGGATTGACAGAAACTATCCATATAGGATAGTGTCTTTGACAAATTCACTGGAACTCATCTCATTATTCCACAAAAGCACGGGTTCTCTAACCATACTTCTAGGATAACTCAATCCACAAAGCATCTTCCCGTGAGGGCTTTCACCATAAGGGGACCACTTTGGAGTTCATCCATTTCTACTTATTATCAACTATGAAAAGAAATTAATGAGTCATCTTTATATCAAACAATCTTGGGTCCATTACCCAACCTTTGTGCTATGGGTATTTCTTCAAGGGTTGACATCAATGACAACCAACCTTAATCAATAATATCCCCCTTTGGCATTGATGGAAACACTCTGATGCAATACTGAAATCATATCACTCATGCTTCCTCTGGACCCATGCCTCTGTCCTCTGTATCTGAATTTTTTTCTCCCCCTAGAACCGTTCCTTTGTCCTCTACATCTGATAAACCTCTCCCCCTGGAACCATGCCTCTGTCCTCTGCCTCCGTCCTCTACATATGATAAATCTCTCCCCTTTTATCATCAGTGGCAAAGGTATCTTTCCATCTGGGGTTTCTCCCCCCGACTGAACTGTCCTCTTATGGTGCTTCCTCATGTAAATCTAAGACATATAAGATAAGAATTAAAAAATCATTCATTTTGGAGTAGAAATAAATCCAAGTCTCTAGTGAAGATATTCAAAGGATTCCCATGGAAGTGTTTTTGTGAAGATGTCTTCCACTTGTTCTTTTGTGCCCACATACTCAACTTTGATGTTCTTTTCTACAACCTTCTTTGGTAGAAAGTGATACTTTATTGGAATGTGCTTCGTCTTGGAGTGCATCACCAATTTCTTCAAGATACTAATGGTGCTTGTATTATCACAACAGATTGGAATGGGCTCATCATACTCGACCTGTATATCTGTTAGAATTTTTTTCACCCAAAGAACATGTGTACAACATGAAGTTGCTGCAATATACTCTGCCTTGGCTGTAGATAAAGATATTGATGATTGTTTCTTGCTTAGCCATGATACTAAACACTCACCGAAGTAGAATGCTACTCCACTGGTTCTTCGCCGGTCATCAATACAACCTACCCAATCTACAGCTATGTAGGTAATAAGTGATAGATCCTTTCCTTTTGGATACCATAATTCAAACTCTTATGGTCCTTTGAGATATCTAAAAATCCTCTTCACTGCTAACACATGTGACTCCTTTGGTGTTGTTTGAAATCGTGCCACTTGTCCAACTGTCTGTTTTACATCTAGTCTAGATGTTGTCACATATAGTAGGCTTCCAGTCATTGACCTATATTTCCTCAGATCTGTAGACTTCGAATCATCATCTTTTCTCAACTTGCAACTAGTTTGCATGGGAGTGATAACTGGTTTCCAATATTCCATTCCAAACCACTTTAGCATTCCTTCAATCTATGCATATCCTTTACATACCAATCTAGCTTTGTTCCTTGTAACTTGTCCATCTTCATTTAATCTATTCCTGAAAAACCCATTTTGTGCCAATCACATTCTTATTCTTTGGTCTTGGAACGATTTCCCAAGTGTCATTTTTCTCTATTTGATCCAATTCTTCATTCATGGCCTTATTCCAAAATTCATCCTTGTTGGCTTCTTCAAAACAATTTGGCTCAATTTTAGACAAGAGTGGTAGGTGTGTTTGTTCTAGTGAACAGATTTTTAAGATGGGACCGAAATTGGGAATAGGTAGGGAAATCTAAGAGGAAGTGTTTTTCACTTTCAACCTTCTTAGAGCCACAAAGATGATAGATTCTTTCATTTCATAGTGTTTTGGGAATTTTCCAACACATAGTTTCACTATGTAGCTTGTGAGAGTTTGTTCTTATTTCAGGAATGTTGATTTTCTTCATTGGACTTCTCAAAACTAAAAGGTACTTTTGATCTTATAAATTAGGGTTGACCACCTCCTTGTAGTATCTTATTTTCCTTTTATCCCCTAATGCTTTATCACACCACATATTCTCCTTAAATTTAGAAGTGATAATATTTGTAATATTATCAGTATTTTACATTATGGATTCTTGTATTCCCCAATGATTTAACCAAGATTTGACATGATTATGCCATCCCCACTCGAGGCACTGGTAGTTTTGGATAAATCTTGAAACAATGTTGGGGAGCCTCTTTTCATCGTTGTTGTTTATCTTGTTCTTGTAAGTTAGATATCTGATCACACCAATGCTCTTGATGGGAGAATAGATTAATTCTATGAAGAGGAAAGGATAGGGTGTATTTCCCTTAATGTTGAGATTATAAGTTAAATTATTTTGTATTTGTTCTATCTTTCTCCAAGATTCTCTAAAGACACTACAACCCAAAAATTCACATCCTTATAAGATAACGAGAGTGATGAGAGTGTGAAAGAGGAATTTTTTCTTATCCCAAAGCCAAAGGTCCATTGATTTACACTTGTTTTCAAGAACACAATAAGCTTCCCACCCTCTATTTATCCTATTATATCAATGCTATAGTTCCAATTTATTGTGGTGTATATTGATTCCAATATATTTGTATGAAGGAACTTCCTCCAAGATATTGTTGTCATAAAGAAAAGTATCATAGGTGATACTTTTGGATTTAATTATCATAACCTTTTTTTTGTTAGTTTTCATAGTCAATACATTACTTGAGAATAAGTATTTGAGGATTAAAAGCTGCTTACCTAGGTGACGCAGACCCCCAACCCTCGAGCCATGATCCAAATAGGATCGTTCTAATTTCCACTCGAGCCAAAGCGGCTCCCTTGGATCCCTATTGGAACCTCACGAATCCGATCCACAGGTCCTTTGTGAAAACCCGCCCTGCACAACTTAACACCAAGCGAGAGCCTCACATCCCCTTGCGACCACAACTGGCATTAACACAAGCACCTTTTCTCAACTCGCGAGTTTGTGGGTCAATGAACCTCGACTCCTCTTTTTCAAACCTTTGATACCCGAGATGATGATGTGGGTATGACTCCTCCTTGCTAGCACCTGCTACATATAATCGTAGGCTAGGTCTAACTCTAGAATCCCTCGCAACTCGTGACTTCATGAGTTGGAGTGTTGAACCTCCATTCTCCTCCTTTGTGAAACCCCGAGACACAAAAGGTCTGCGATGGGTTGGCTCCTTACAAAGTGACGTGTGTCCACCACCGGTCACCCACCTAATGGACATGCCACATGTTCTCATGATCCCTCAGTGCTCGATACTTCATGACTCCTACAGTCGAGAAGAAGTTCTTTCAACCCCTGAACCCCCGATATGCGATACCACTTGGAGGTTCTGATCCAATGGTTCTTCCATGGCTTGGATCCAATGGTCTGGATCTCCTCCTCCACTCCTCGTAACTCGAGACTTTGTGAAACCAAAGATATTTGGTCTGCCCTCCAAACTCATGAATCCATAAATTCATGAAATGATCCAATGACGTGGGTTGAAACGAGATCAATGACTCTCGTTGATTCTCAAATCCTAGGTGATGGGTTTCTCTAGCCTATAACCACCCAAAAACTCTACAAGATCCAATGACTCTCACAACTTTGGAACTTCCTTCATGAAGGCCTCTCACTGTCCATGCATCTCCTTTCCTGCACGACCTCCCAAAGGTTAAACTCCATGCACCTTCCTCTGGGTCCGACGACTATCGGTCCTTTGGCCTAGATCTGATGACCTAGATTTTATCCTCCTTGCACTCTCTCCTCCTGTGTGCCTGGACATAGATTCATCGGTCCAGATCTTTCCTCCCAGTGCCGATCCAATGGAATTTGTAGCTCCTCCTTGAGAACATGCTTCTTCCTTCCCCTTCGAAGATTTTCAAAGTTTCAAAGGCCTCAACATTTTCTTCCTCTGTGAACTCAATTCCTCTAGATATCACCTACATTCTAGGAATGTTGTCCCTCCTGAGCTTTGTCAACTATGAAACCTCAAAGGGTTTCTCTATCGTCTGCACTCCTTGCAGGGTCCCTACAAACAACTGTGTTATCTATCCTGAGATTATCTCTCTTGAACCTCTACGGGATTTGACCCTTGCCTCCTCCTTCAAATGGAGATTTTTTCCCTCTTGGCAGCCTCCTATTCAAGTACTCCTTGCTGAGCCAACATAGTATTCTGCAACTCTGTGAGCATCTTTCCTGTGACACTTCTCCTTCCTCATGAACTAAAACAAGAGTTCCTCCTATGTGCTTCTTTTCGCTTGCTTGATGCCCTCCTAGAAGAGCTCTACAGAACCTTAGACATTCTGTCTTCTCACCGAACTTGAAATAGAGTTCTCTCTATGCACCCTGTGCATCCACTCAATGCCATCCTAGCAGAGTTCTCTAGAATCCTCAGTGATTCTATTTTCCCTGTGCCCTCCTCTGAACTCATAATATTGTTCTTTTATGCACTCTATGCACATTCTCAATGCCCTCCTGGCGGAGCTTCCATAGAACCTTCATTGATTCTATTATCTCTGTGCCTTCCTCTGCACAGTCTTACCTCCAAGGTATTCAACAACATTGAGGTTTCTCCCTAGGTCTAATGATTCCTTTGGTTTTCTCTCCTACCACAACTCTGTCCAAATTCCACAGAATTCAGAAGTGCACTCTATGCATTGGCTTACAGAACCCGCAGTGTTCTGTCATGCAACCTCTTGCATGAAGCCACAAAGAAACAGACCTAGAATCAAAGAACCCAATAGACAACGACTTTTGTCTGTAACATGCAAATGCAAACTAATACACATCTACAACATATCATAAACACATAAAGGCATTCATTCATGAACTCACAAGCACATGAACAACAATATGTAGGAAAAACTGCTATGATTGTATTAATATGAAATGCCTCTTTACAATGTGAGATTGGATTGCAACAGAGTCACAAATTCCTCTACTCTCCCTATTCTCTCTATTCTTCTCTATCTAACTTATCCTACAGATACAAAGGATATTTTTACAAAAGGGGCTCCTCGAGCTCTTCCCTCCATCTCACCAACTCTCATTAAATTTCATTCAATTACATTGAATGGTTGTCTAGTCTGAATCGGATCTAGATATCATCCTTACAACATTTAAGACAGTTTCTAATCACATCCTATGCACATGCATGGTTTTGGCTCTTCGGCCTTACAATCATTTAATACAATAAATTCAAATTTGAAATTTGAAAGTGAGAGGGTTGCGCCTCTCCTCTCCTATTGAATGCACACTTCATGTGATGGATGGTTGGCGCGTAGCTAGGTTGGAGTGATGCTCCTGCATCAATAGGTCATAGGGACTCTTTTCGATAATAAAAATATCATCAACATAAATAAGAAGGATGATGACTATACTAGCAAGATTTGATCTTACACAAGCTACAGCCTCCAAAAAATATTCTAACTTATCAATATAGATGACGAAATATGGGGAACCCTTGCTTGCATCCAATGCTATAGTTAATTTATTTCAACCATCCCTAAGTTTCCTAAAATTGGCAATAAATTTTTCATATATTCTTATTGCAGGAGATCTTAACTCGAAAGAGACTTTAAACTCTTCTAACCTATTCCAAAGGTTAGTCTTGGGAATAGTGTCAAAATATTTTCTAAGATCAACGAAACAACAAAGAAAGTCAATTTTATATTTAGGACACTCCTTTGCAATGATCCAAAATGTAACAAGGTGGCATACAGTCGAATGGTATCCTCTAAATCCATCCTAGCCTTTAACACTTTTTCCATTTCTTTGTAGGCATGTACATATATTCTTTTCCAAAAAAAATTTGTACATCTTAGCTAAAATGGGGCTAATCATAATGGTCCAATAATTAGATGGATTTCTTTTATCCTCACTTTTAAAAATATGTACAATGAGGCTTTGATTCAAAGCTTTTGGAAAACCTTGATGGATAGTTAATTTGAAGAGCTTATGTATGTGAGGGATGAGGAAAGTTCCTCCAACTTTTAATATTTCAGCTCTATAACCTTTAATGTCCTTAGCCTTTCCTTTTGAGAGATGCTTAAACCCAAACTTATTTTTTTTTATAGAAACCACTTCATACTTTGTATAATTGTTTGGAATGTTGTTCATGACAATAGGGGATATGTAAATATTTTTAGGGTAGAAATTCCAATCTTTTAAGAGAACCCTATTATTTTCTTTAGATATATGAGTTAAAATTTTCCTCCAGAATTTCTTAGGATCTATATTAAATAGGTGCAAAACCTTCTCTTTCTTTCTATTTATATGGTATTTTTTTTCCTTTTTGTATCATACCCACCCCCAGTTGGCAATGTCACTACTAAAACAACCCAGGAAAAAAATTTGATATAAAATAAAAATGTAGAAATAACAAACAAATTGACAGCCAAACTCATTCAAATGTAAATACTGCTTAAAAACTTAAATATAATTACTCTCAGATAAATTTTTTTGGGATTAACTATGTAGATTAAGTCATCAATCTATGTCCCATATCCATGAGTATTAGTCGCAACTGACCAATAATTCTCATGATGATCCAAGTGGATCTTAGTGGCCATCTACCTCTTCCACTGAGTCACCATTTTGAGCCAGTGGTTTTGATAAACCATGATATTCACCCTTTTAATGGGAAATGGAATGTAATGTCATCTTAATTTGATAATTATAGGCATAATTTAATTATTTCCTAGTGGTCTTGTGTACATTTCTACAATACAATGTTAATGCATCAGATCCCATTAGATTTCCACAGTTAAGTGCACTCATTCTAGAGTAGTACTGGGATGGGTGACAACCCAAGAATTCCTAGTGTTTTACATGCCTATGAAATTTTATAAACTTAGTCCAATTTATCCCACATGCATCATGGAAATTGTTCTCCTCTCACTGTCTCATATATAATTGAGGTGAAGGAGGCCCTTTAAGAATGAAATAGAGTGTGATGTAAATATTTTTTCGATTGAAGCATAGCCAAATCTCTTTCTTTTCAGAGATAAGATACCCCATTCTACGAGTTTGTGTTCTACAATGTTTCTCTCTCGTATTCATTAATAGAAGTTGAGTTTCACTATATTTATGTGCTTCTTGCAATATTTTTGTGTATTTCCTTTTTGTATCTCTGCTATATTTATGTCTTCCTGTCGTTCTCAAAATAATCCGTATTAGTGGTATTAGAGCATTCCTCTCCTTGTCATTTCTCAAAGCAGGTCCCCGACGAGGTCAGGGTATAGATGTTTGGGTCTCAAGATAGTTTCACTTGAGGAAAACCACTCTCGCTATCCCAAGAGACCTCCCATGGAGAAAGAAAAGAGAGATGACAGATCAGGAGATCCTTTCAATACGTTGCTCGAGGAAGCCCTTGTGTGACAAAGGAACAAGATGATGTAAAACTTTTCTCAGATCCTTTGAAGACTGCCGATGGAGAAAGTTGAGTCATCTTCGATAAGAAACCATTTCTCAAGTAAGACGCCCTTCAAGTTACAAGTCAATTTTGATATTCCCTTATGTGAAGGCCAGATAGATGCAGATGCTCTACAAAAATGTTTGAATTTGATAGAAGTTTATTACTCTGTCCAAAAGTTTTCCAATAGTGAAAATATCACCTTCACACTCCTTAAATCCCTTCCCCATGTCAGAGCTTGGTGGGAAGGTTGCACGGAGGGGTACATTGCGGATGAATCTACACTATTTGGGAGAGAACCCACTTGAGCATCCTTTGTAGATTCCCTAAAGGAGGAGTTCTATCATGTTGGAAACTATGATGAATAATACATGAGATGGGAAACTCTACGTCAGAAAAGAGACTAGACGGTGTCGGAGTACACCAACATCTTTCATACCTTACGCTCAAAGCTGGGTATCAAAGTCTCTGAGCAACACCTAGTTTTGATGTACCGCAATGGTATACACAGGTACATCAAAAGAGAGATGGTTTTATTAGAAATATCCTCACTGGGAGTTTCGTATCGATATGCAGTCAAAATTGAGTAGAAATTCAAGCAACAAAGTAAGTCGGAGAAGCATGGAAAAGGAAAATGTAACTCACATAATGAAGGATAGAGCAAGGAAGGACAACCTCAAGAGAGCCAGTTCTAGATGTAGGAAAAGAAGGGTAATGAAAAGTCTAATAAAGACACCGGAAAGTGGCGTGAGTTCCACAAAAACCCTTGGCAGAACACTAATGAATATCTCTCAATATAGTCATTGATGGTCGAGCTCAAAGACAAAGAGATGAACCCCAACTTGGACCTTGATTCATAAAATAATAAAAGGAGACAGATCATTGATGCAGAACTCACTGCTATTGTTTCAACTACAACAATCCAACCAGAAGAGGATCCTGAGGAGGGGGAGCCACTCTTCCATTCAAGGATGTGGGTGAAGGGGACCCCACTACATTTTATTGTTGATAGTGGAAGCCAAAATAACATCATCTCAGCAGAGGTTATCAAGCAGTTGGATTTTCCAACATCACCACACACATAACCATACAACATTGGGTGGCTTTGCCATAGTCAAGATCTTTGTGTCAGCTAATAGTGTCACCTATCCTACAACATCAAGCCCTTCGAGGATGAGGTATTGTGTGATGTTTTCCCATTGGAAGTACGTGATGTTATATTAGGCCATCCATATATGTGGAGGTGTCATATTTTTTATGAGTCTTGACCCTGTAGCGTCATTGTTACTCTGGAGCGTCAGCTATACCGAATACCAGAGGTAGTTTCGACTATTTTCCCATCAAAACAATGCCACAAAGTAATCTCTCATACTGCAAAGTTTATCCTCTTCACTATCTGATCAGAAGGTGAATAGAAGGAAACTGCAACCAGTATAGCTTCATTCCAAGAACTTTCTATCCAACAAAAGCAGACCGACAAGATTGTATATGAGTACCAAGAAGTTTTTTCTACACCTACCGAGGTGCCTCCACACTTCCTAATCAGTAAAGGTTATAACATAACCATTCATACTATTCATGTTGCATAATCACCGATAGATTCCTCCCACACTCAGGTAGATCATGCAACTAGATTGGTTGAACGGATCCAACCCCTCTAGCAACAGGTTCAAGACATCCTTCAACAAGCTAAGAAGGAAAACTTCTTTAGAAAGGAAAGAAACACACCAAGATTTAGATTTAGCATAATTCTCCCCGTATCCCAAGGTAACTTGATGCAATGGGGACCATTTATTCCTAAGTAGGGAGGAATGATCTAGATGGATCTTGGTGGCCATCCACCTCTTCCACTGAATCACCATTTTGATCCAATGGTTTTCATAAACCATGATATTCACCCTTTTGATAGGGAATGGAATGTAATGTCATCTTCATTTATTAATTATAGGCATCATTTAATGATTTCCTAGTGGTCTTATGTACATTCCTAAAGTATAGCGTTAATGCATTGGATCCCATTAGAACTCTGCAGTTAAGTGTGCTTGGGCTAGAGTAGTACTAGGATTGGTGATCGCCCGTGAAGTCCTAGTGTTTTACATGCCTATGGAATTTTATAAAATTATTCCAATTTATCCCACATGCATCATGGGAGTTGTTCTCCTCTCACTCTCTCATATATAATGTAGGTGAAGGAGGCCCTTTAATCATGCAATGGAGTGTGATGTAAAACTTGTTGAGAATGAAGCATAGACAACAACTCTTTATTTTCAGAGATAAGCTACCCCATTTTTCTAGTTTGTGTTCTACATTGTTTTTCTCTCTTATTCATTAATAGAATTTGGGTTTCACTATATTTCTTTGTTTCTTGCAATATTTATGTGTATTTCCCTTTTGTATCTCTACTATATTTTTGTCTTTGTTTCATTCTCAAAATAATCTGGATCACATGATTCCAATAGTCCACTTAACACTCATTGCATTGGGTGATGCTCATAGGGGTGAAGAAGTGGGATTGGAACCAACAAAATGAATTGCATAGAATCAATCATCACTTATGGGGATTGCACTTGGTAACCGTGACTTCCTAGGTGGTCACCCATCCCAAGATTCCTCTAGATCAAATGCGCTTAACTATGGGGTTTTCACCACAATCAATCCCACTTAGCTGGCTACCCCATTTACAAAACTTTAGCAAGTATTGTTCCTTATGAAATATCCATTTAGAGCTCCCTTCAATATTTTTTTTAATCATAGAGGGGCTTTCGCAGTGAAATATATTAGACACCATTTTGGGGATTAACTACATAGAGTAATTCATTAATCAGTGAGCCATATACATGAGTATTAGTTTCAATTGATCAATAATTCTCATGATTTCAATAGTCCACTTAGCACTCATTACATCGATTGATGCTCATAGGGGTGAAGAAATGGGATTGAAACCAAAAAAATGAATCGCATAGAATCAATCATCACTTCTGGGGCTTGCACCTGGTAACCATGAATTCTAAGGTGGTCACCCATCCCAAGGAACCTCTGGTTCAAGTGCACTTAATTGTGGATTTTTCCCAACAATCAAGCCCACTTATCTTGCTACCCCATTTGAAAAACCTTAGCAAGTATTGTGCCTCATGAACTATCCAGTTAGAGCTCCCTTCACTCTTATTTTTAAGCATAGAGGGATTTCCGTAGTGCAACATATTATATATAATTTTTTAGGATTAACTGTATAGAGTAATTCAATAATCTATGACCCATATCCATGAGTATTAATCGCAAATGACCAATAATTCTAATGATTTCAATAGTACACTTAACACTCATTGCATCGGGTGATGATCACATGTGTGAAGAAGTGGGATTGAAACCAGCGAAATGAATTTCATAGTATCAATCATCACTTTGGGGGCTTGCACCCAGTAACCAAGACTTCCTAGGTGGTCACCCTTCCCAATATGCCTCTAGCTCAAGCGTGCTTAACTTTGGAGCTTTCCCCACAATCAAACCCACTTAGCTTGCTACCCCATTAAAAAACCTTCACAAGTATTGTGCCTTATGAAATATCTAGTTAGACCTCCCTTGACTCTTATTTTTAAGCATAGAGGGGCTTCCTCAATGCAACATATTAGATATAATTTTTTGGGATTAAATGCATAGAGTAAGTCATTAATCTATGACCCATATTGATCTGAAAATGGAATGTACTTGTTTAAGGGTGCAAGGTATCCATTTTCCATAATTTAAAATGTGAGTTATACACTCCAATGTGACCTACACTTGCTTCATGTGTTAAAAATGTGCAACTTGTTTATGTGTAA
>JASDQU010370975.1:85480-102405 GCA_032191745.1 Picea mariana
TTATTTTTTTTCTAAATACATTTTGGTCATCGAATAAGCGACGATAACTTTTATCGATGAGATGGTTTTGCTATATAAACATCAAAAAGTTTTCGTCGAATAGGCGATGACAACTTTTATCGATGCGACGGTTTTGCTATATAAACATCGAAAAGTTGTCGTCGAATAGTCGACGACAACTTTTATCGATGCGACGATTTTTCTATATAAACATTGAAAAGTTGTCGTTGAATAGGCGACGGCAAATTTTATCGATGTGATGGTTTTTCTATATAAACATCGAATAGTTGTCGTCGAATAAGCAACGACAACTTCTTTTGATGCATTGGTTTAACTACATAAACACCAAAAAGTTGTTGTCGAATAGGTGACGACAACTTCTATTGATGCGTCGGTTTAGCTACATAAACAACAAAAAGTTGTCGTCGAATAGTCGACGACAACTTCTAATGATGCATTGGTTTAACTATAAAAGTTGTTGTCACAATTTAGACGAAGAGTTGGTTTAAGATTGTTTGCCTATATCGTTGCTTATGCGACGTTGGATCAAATTCGTTGCAAATGCCACGTCACCTAAACCGACATTTTAGAGACTCCAAATTCGTCGCCATATCAACGACATAACATCGCATAAGCGTCGAAACAACCATCGCAAAATGGGCCAAATATGCTAGTGATGTGTTGATCATTCCATATCTACATCATCCTTGTATCAGGTTCTTTCTCATAATAATAATAAAGGTTAGATCTTTGCTATTGGTTTCATATCTAGTGTATATTGTACTTCCATTGATTATACCTTTAGATCTATGTGTGATAACTGAATATAAAACCTAAGGCATAACTTAAGAAGGAAATCTGCAAGTATACACCCAAACATAAGTAAATCAACAGAGTGTTTGACGAAATGCCACAACCAGAAACAATTTAAAAATCATGCAAAAGCGTGATGTTCCTGGCATCCTGGCTTGGGAACATTATAACATGCTTTGTAATTGTATCTTGATATATGCTCTCATTTATATTGTTGATCTAAAGGTTTATCTCATGGTTTAATTTCATATCATACTAAGCATATAAATCTGTCCATAAATTTGAGTAGACTTTTTCATTGGGTATCATGCTTAGAAATCTAAAACATTGAATTGTTCTCAAAGACACACATTGCTGTCACATTGTTTCATGGTAATTGGTTCAGGATTAAAATACTTTATTTTCATGAATGTGAACTGACTATCTTAATGATACACTTTACTTGATATGTTATACTCAACACTTAATTTTTTATGGGACATTATGCTACGAAGGGTTTGAACAAGAGATACATGTCTATATAAATTGATCTTTCACATGATTATGGTACATTGATACGTGCACTTTAAGTTTCAAGCATCTCTGAATTGAATAGACTTTACATTGGTTCTCATGCCTCAAACAAGAATACATTCTATCCAATTTCGTTGGTTATTGATGTATGGATGAATAATGATGAATGATACATTGGTATGATACATTGATATAATTTAATGCAAACATTTTAGTTCCAAGCAGTTATTTCTATCGAGCTTTGTTTTCCAAGTTGTATCCTCTTGAACCTCTTTATAAATGATCTTCTCTCATACTTGATATACTTCATTCCTAAGAAAATATAAGGAGACCCAGTCAAACCAGGTCTTGAGTCTCTATTGTCTAGATACAATGATAGGACTTAGTATTGACCTTGTAGGAATACCCTCCTTAGGTTAGGAACCCTAGACTTAAGGTGTAGAGGCAAGGCCACTGAGGTGACAGTGGGTGTCTTGCCTATCTGTTTCCCCAAGCTCTCCTTCACACGACGGGACTTTCCCTTAGCGAGAGTTTAAGTAGTAACAAATATTAAAATTCAAGTTTCACACCTAGAAAATAGCTTGTGTAAATATCATCAGGATAAGTAATGATCCATGTTCACTATAATATCTATTAAACTTCGTAACAAAGATGTCAAGTCACCAATAATTTTTAGCAAGCTAAATAATTCTTTAATACAATAAAGAGTTGGGTACAATTTTATGCATGTTCTTGAATTGAAATCTATCTTTGTAGGAATAAAAAAAAATGAGTCACCAAATGGAGTGAAAGTTCTTAGATTCAGAATATGAAATATATGAGTACTCCAAGAATCACTTGACCCTTTAACTACATAATGAACCGAGAAGGTAACTTAGATCAATTCATTGGCCACTTATGTAATTCACTTGATTTTCTCTGAATCAATATGTATATAGAATTTATCATTGCATCGAACTATTTCCCAACAATGGTACCGGGATAATGTTATATCCCATGACACTCCTCTCAAAGGGGTGGTGCCAATGCGTCTATGGAGGTAAACCTATGCCACACAAAATCAAGAGGAAGACCTCTATATTTCTCACAAATGATATTCCATGCTCATATTCAATGAATTCTTAAATATGACCAAGAATGCATTGAGAGCAAGAAACTTGTTTCAAACAATCAAATCCCCTATCAAAAAGTTCCATGTATCCCACACAATCATGATATTTGAAGGTGGAAAACTAAGAAGAAAATATCACACAAATAAATGCTAATTAATGGGAGAAATGTTAGAACTAATTCCTATTAACCAACACTTCAGACAACAAACTAATTGAGCACAATGAAATGAAGCTAGTTAATTAAAAAAACATTACATAGAAGCGATGCATTGAAATTGTAAGAAGAGATTGTGTTTGGTAGAACTTTTATTGTAAATAGAGTAGTTGAAATAGTAAATTTCTCCAATTTTGTTGAAGTCCTTAGAGTAAGGAAAGCATTTAGAGTGGGGAAATTTCCACTTACATTTGATGTTTATTATTTGATAATTCTTACAATCAAAATCCAGAAAGACATAATGGCATGTGAGGAAGACAAAATATTACAACATAAGGGGTGAGCAGGAAGAAGCCATGATTCTGGGGACAATGTTTTTGCTATATCTCAAGATCTAAACTATAACAACTAATTTATTGTATTTGACTCTAGGATATTCCCCTCAATTAGATTTCTGTGATTTATTGATTCTTGATACACTCTCATAGGACCACCTCCCCTTTTAATAGAGAAATTTGAGTGACTTGATTGTACTCAGAAGTTACTTGGGTCGTCAATCTACTCACAAAATAGTTATAATTATTTTTTTGACATGGATATGACTTAACAAACATTGACAATGTAGTTAGTCATCCTACACATGTGTCCTTATTTCTTCTTATTCTTTTCTTGTTCAATATGTGTTGTAATCTTTGTAGCTAGATTGTTCAAGCAAGCATGATCCCTCCAACACTAGTTTTGGTTCACTTTTCTACCTCTCTCGCTTAATTTCGATCAATGGTTTCATCCCATCGTAATCTAATTCAAATTAAGAAATTAAGGTTGTAATTTAATCCTGGTTAGTGGATTAAGGTTTTGATGCTGCATAATACCTACATATTGTATTATGAATGGTTAAGTTAATGCAATCATAGAGAGAGAGGTGAACTTTGATTTTGTTGGTTTTCTTAGTTAATGATTTCCAGGGTAAATCTCTTGTGTATTGTGAGTGCGCCATTGTTTTATTTTGTTTTAATATTTTTCTAGCATGTCTACTCTTGCACAAGTTTATTAAAATCTTCATTTCTCTAGTTGAAAATGGTGTAGTGATTTTCTTTGTTGGAGGCTATTGAATTTGAGATTATCAAAATTGCATAGTCACTTCCTAGACATCCTACTAGCCCTTACCTAATGGACCCCAACATATATTTTGTAATGATATGGTGAAAGGACACATGGAGGCACCTTCTATGCACTATGTTGAAAGTTGAGTTAATTTATAAAAGGGGTTGCAAGAGTCACAAATTTAGGAGCCATCCGATTAGCATAGATTGATGATGCAATGAATTTATAGCTCAAAGGTGCATGTCACATACCCAAATTGAAATGGAAGAGGCTTTGAAAACACACATATTTTGGATAAATAGGTGTCAACACAAGATTGTTGTGGTGTTGAAATTTTTCTTAGTGGAAATGAGGCTTAGACCCATGTAACTTTGCACACTATTCGATCAAAAATGAAATTGATGGCACAATGAAGTTAGAGTTGGATGATGTAGGGAGATATGATGGGCAAGACCAATATATAGCTCAAAAAGAGTGGACACATGTATGCATCCAACTGACACAACATTGGAAGATCATTTTAATATAATGAGGCACTCTCAAGTGCCCCATTGTCCAATCAAGAAAATATTGCCAATCCTCATTTGCATCATTTGAAAAATTCCTACCATTTAGATTGGGAGTATCATAAGCATTGGATAAATATGAATTCATAAAGATACACCCATACATGAGACCCGAGAACCTTAAACTTTAGATTGGCACCAATGATTAAAGACCCTAACAAGCATGCTCAACCTAGAAAAATGAACCAACCATGTCAAGAAAATAATCACACCATTCTTCTAACACTTACATGATCCAGGAGGATCTAAGGAATGCTCACAAAGGTCCAGAAGGATCCATAATGCTCACAGAGGTCTAAGAGGATTCAGAACACTCACAAAGGTCCCCGGGGATCCATAAAATCTCAAAATTTGATCGTCTCAAATGATTGTGAAAATAAAATCATTGCGTAGAGCTCGATGCTATATTTCTAATGATGTATAAATCACCTTAAGAAGATATAGAACATAAAAGTTATGGCTGGTCAAAGTTCGAGTCAAACCAAGGCAAAAAGGAAAAAGTCAAAGGGGTTAGGGTGACACATGTCACCACTGCAAGGGTGACACGTGGAAAAACCATGCAACCGTAGGAAAATGACGTGGCCACACTCCAATGTGCCACGTGGCATGATCGTACGCTGATTGGTCGTTTGTTTTGGAATACCGTACATATAGGTGGACTGATCATTTGTCGACACGTGGCAGAGATCGACCAATGAAAGGATGCCATGTGGTAGCCTCCCATTGGACATTAATGGTTAATGCTTATCAAAATTTTGGGAGTTGACAGGGGTCGAACCTGCAACCTCCTATAACCTTACCAAAGATCCATTACCATTGCACCACACATGTTTCTTAACCATATGTGTTGACGAAAGTATTTAACCTTGGTTTAGAGGTTGGTCGACGGAAAAAAAGGGCCGAGGGCCCAAGCCCTCGACCCATATTATTTCAATCATATCATATGTAATACCATGTAACCATGTGCCATGCCGCAGGGACTAATGAACTATATGCCACCACAAATATAGTTTAAATCATATGCCATTAATATAACAAATAAAGCCACAACAACTGGTGGTCGGTAGGGTGTGATTCCATGACCTTACGAGTGATGTGCCAATGTTTTAACAACTGTTCCCAAGGTGCCTCATACTACGGGATTCCACCAAAATTAAAATTAAGTTGTAGATAGAGGTTTGGGGGTCGCGACCTATTTAATGGCGTGGATCCCAATGTACACACATTTTGATGTGCACACATTCCAATGTGGGAAAAAATCTTAGGGAGGTGGTACAGATCCTGAGGTATGGATGTCTCAAAGTGCGTGCAAGAGTTTTCCTAAGTTTGGTGTTGTCTTGATATGCATGTTGTTAGCTATGATATTTGCATGGTCAAATTTTGGTCTTAAAGATTCATATTTTTTCTATATACTCAAAATAACACCTTTCTATATTGTTTTGGCTATTATTAGGTCTTATGAGAGGTTTTGAAGCTTGAAATTGAAGTTTTGAAAGAAGCGCTACAGGAAATTCCCGCAACAACCTATTTTCAAGAAAATGACACAGTTTTGGGTTTTTTGTGATGGATGATGGTGAAACATGATAATTACACTATTCCACACCCTAAAATACACATATGACATGAGTAGTGAGGCAACAAAAGGTAATGATAATTCATAATGGCATGAAATAACATATGTTCTATTTTTGTCTTATAACAAGGAGAGGGGGTTTGGATATGGTCTTGTGATTCTTAGGGATGCATTTAAACATTTTTTAGCCTTTATAAACCATTTTTGATCATCATCAATGTGTTTTGGAGGAGTCTTGTATGAAAAAGGAGAAAACAGACTGCTGAAAATATGGGATTTTCTTGAAATGACTGTTTTTGAAGTCAAGTTCAAACTCAGTCTCTGACCAAATGGAGAGGAATTTGTGAAAACCAAAAGAGGATTTTCTTAAACACGAGATCATATATAAAATCCTCTCTCAGGTTTCACACATGTGTTACTTTTTGGGATATACAAGGAGAGCTTTACAACTCATTTTTCAGATTTGAATATACACAATTTTTCCTGTTTTAGTCATCATCTTTGGACACATATTACGAGGATATGGAGAGGTATTTTGAAACACTGAAATATTTTTTTCTCAAGAACAAGCTCATATACAAAAACCTTCCTCCATTTTTACACAGGCGTCATGGTTTGGGAGATACAAGCAGAGCTTTACAATTCATTTTTCAGATTTGAAAATACAATAATTTTCCTATTTTAGTCACCATCTTTGGGCACACATAATGAGGATATGGAGAGGTATTTTGAAAAGATGATTTTTTTTTTCTCAAGCACAAGATCATATACAAAAACCGCTCTCATTTCTTACACAAGTGTCATGGTTAGGGAGATACAAGCAGATCTTTATAGCTCATTTTTCAGAAATTCGCCATATGCTGTGAAATGGGACAATTAGCCCTTAGTTCGATTCCAGACGTACCATGAGGATGTGTCAATTCAGGAAGACACATGGATGTTCAAGCAGGATATTTTTTCTAAATATCCTCAAATATTTGATTTGTTTTGAATGTATTTAATGCTTTAAATGTCAAAGCCTAGATTTTAGGTATGGGACTGATTTTCTAGATTTTTTGTAATATTGTTATGACTAAGTGAAAATTCGACCCTACGAGGTGTCATCTATGCCTATTTTGAGTAGATTAGATCCAAAATTTGAGGATCTAGTTGCTATCTCATAGATCTATAAAGCTCATGAAAAATCATATGTAAAGAAGGAGGGGGATTCTGTCTGAGGGACTGAGAGAGAGCTGCAGAAGGTGAACAACCTATGAAATATTTTGAAGATCCTCTCAAGACTTATTGTTGATTGGTTAAATCGACCGTTCGTCAACTGAGAGAGTGGAACCGGTCCGGGGTTGTCTAATAACCCAAGCCGTTTGGAATGAACCACCATGACGGGTTTAGTGGCTCCGTTAGCCGATCTAAGGTTCTAGGAAAACCAAAGAGAAAACTAACCTAAACTAACTAATCTAACTAAAACAATTAAAACAAACTAAACTAACTAAAACTAAATAAAACAAACTAAAACTAACTAACAATAAATAAAACAAACTAAAACTAAATAAACTACTCTAACTATTCTATATACAATCTACTAATTAATGTTATACTAACTCTAATCGATTATCTAATTACTAACTGCAATATCACTTATTCACCAAATGTACAATATAAACAATCTACAGATTTAATTAAAACCTGCAAAACTCATTATATTCTGCCCTAAGACAGCGAGACGTGTTTTTGTTGATTTTTTGATTTTATAAATAAGAAATAAAACTTACTGAAATTAAAAAATCTAATATACTAAACACATATATCTAACTGAACTTATATCTAAACTAAACTACTAATAAATACACTAAACAAACAAATGACAAACTGACCTGGAAATGCTCCAGTTTTGTCCTGTGTCTAATGACTTCGAAGTTGGTCGGAGGAAGTAAACTCGCACCGGATAATCCAAAAGCTTCTTGTAAATGATAAGTTGCAATGATCTTTGAGTTTATTTACAGGACAAACAAGACATAAAAAATCATAAAAATTATATAATTTATAAATATTTGCAATAAGGGAAACCTGTTATGCAAAAACTTATACTTAATAATTCAACTTATGAAGAAGAGAAATCTGTCATTCACAAACTGAATCAAGTAATTGCTATGTTTTTTTTATACACTGGAAGAAATTAGATATGGATTATATTGATTAAATTATATCATTTGCAAAAGACTAAGATAGCTAAAGTAGTCATTAACCAAATGCAAATTGATACACATAAACATGAAACAAAATACTGATATTATGAAAAGCTAAAGCTGTAGCAACATATCAATTCTGTTTCAATCTGTATTAAAATTCCATATCCTTGTTCTCCCACGAATGAGGATCTCCTTATTACAAAAATAATAAGTATTTATAAGTCTTTCCACAGGGTAAAACCTCCCTATGGAAGTTATAAACTGTTTTACAAAAATCTGGGAAGATCTCCCAATGTTCAACTAAACTAGGAAATTAAAATGCAAGTAAAATATCTAAAATATCCTCTAACTGCTCATCAAATCCAATGCAATTTCGAATTCACCTGAAATGGACCAAAAATAACAAGTTAGAGAGGTATTTTATTATTAAAACAATAAAAATTTAATTCCACAGACTTAGCTACAGAATCATCTGATTCTGTAGCTAGTCTAAAATAATATAAAGAATCGGAATTGAAATCGAATCAAATCTTTGAATGAGATTTAATTCAATTATCATTTAACAACCATTTGAAAACGATTTATTCAATTGGAGCATTCGAAATCCAAACAGAATCATAAAATCATTCAACTCTGTTCATTTAATTACCACAAAATCAGGTCTAAAAGAGTTATATCCAGTGCAACCAATAAAAACAAATCTAATGCATTTGTTATGTCGTTATACCAACAGGAGATATAATCGAATTGAACCGAATCATTTACAGTTCGTTGTAATGACTTATCAATCAAGGTGTATCATAGTGCGTAAGAGATAACCGATCATGTTTTTGCAAACTGAGGTAAGCAAGATCGATTACATTCAATGAATCGTAACCGAATTTGGTACCAAAAATAACACAGTCAATCAGATCGTTTCATAACCATCCAACATCTTTTGTAATCTTTTGATATCAATTTGAAACGATTATAATTTGACAGGATCATTCTAATCATATTGACTAAGTTGACAACGAAAACGGTCTATGCCAAGAATAGATTAATTAAAATTCAGTGCGCAAATCAATTTAATACAAAATCACAACAAGCTTGGTAGAATTCTTAATTCGTTGTGGCCGATTTGGGCAAACAGGGTTGATCAACTTTGGTCAAAACGAAATCGTTCTCATTAACGAATCAATTGGCAGAGGTTTAACATAGTTCTCACGAATCAAATCAATTCCATGATTCGGGCACAACTGTATGTATTGTTGTCTAAAAACAGAGTAGTTCATTTCCCACATTAAAATTGAACAGAGCAATATCTCAGTTTTGAACATCGTAAGAAAGGACATGTCGTAACAATCAGTTCAATCAAATTGTTTGCCAATCGTAGCATTTATATCATAACAAAATCAAATCCGAATATGATTGTGTTCTAAACTGAGTATGAAAAATTCTTTTTGAAATCGGATACACACCAATCCATTCGAAAACACACTATTAATTTTGTCAAGTAAATAATACAAACCAGTCAATCAAATCAAAACACATACCACTCAAGTCCAATCAGAATCTATCGATCTCTATACTGGGAATGATCGGATTGTATATCGGTTCGACATTTCAAAACAAAACTATATATAGAATGTACATGGTTATAACAGAGTGATTCAAGATAGAACTATTTAAAAACTGAATTCGAATCATTATAGCAAACTAGATTATTTACAAAACAAAATGATGTGAAAACCATACCTGTGTAGCGACGAGACCACTTGATTATGCCAGCTTGGAATTCACAACAGCCGTGGCTGATTCCACGTTCTTAAACAAGATAGAGCCAGTCGTCTTTTGTTTTTTATCCACTGCTTGAAGCTTGGCCTTTTGTCTAGTTAGCACGGCAATCTGGTCTTCCAAAGATTGAATCTTTGACTGGAGTATAGGAACATCAACATAATACCGCTCTAACCACGAATTGCACTGATCACAGGGTGACTGTGTAAGTTTAGACAGAGCAGGCGAGGGTTTGGGCAAATGATCGAGGGTTTCACAAGGCAACTTAATGCCTGGGTAATTAGGGTCGTCTTTTAGGTAGGGGGTAGGATGGATAAAAAGTCATACGAGGGTTCGACACACAAACCTTGCAAATATGGGTATTTGTTGGCCAGAAAACGCTCGACTTCCGAATTAGAATCCTCACTTAGGGTGATAGGGTTTGGCTGAGCAGGGGGTTTTTCCTTGTTTCGTGCCATCCGTGAAATCAAACGTGCATTCCTTTTACCCTTATTGTTAGCCGTAGGTTTCTTTCTCACGGGCTTGTTGATGGCCTCTACACTCTTAGTTATAGTGTTGGGTAGGTCAACAGGAGCGTCGGTCGAGGGTTTAGGCAGTAGAAGGTGTAAGGGTACTGGGGTTACAACCTTTGTTTTAGTTACCACAGGTTTATCAACCTGTACAGGATCGATGTACTCAAAGCCATTACGGGTGATGAAGGCCTTCCAACTGTCACCAAGCAAACTCAAATGATAAACAACAATGAGCTTGATAAGCCCATGATGAAAAAAGCTGTTGTCAGCCCTATGTCTCTTAAACATTTTAGACATCTTATACAATCTTCGATGAAAATAGAACGACATGTTTAGGGGATAACCTATGAAAATCATCAGTAGACGCAGGTGATAAAGGAATACAAGCCCGTATCTGCCTTCACAGGTGACGAACTGCTTGATTATCATTAACAAATCGTGCCATCGTTGTTTAAGCATAGTCACGGGCATACCTCTGTCACAGGAGGTGATTTTTCACGATTAAAACAACAATGTCCACGACACTTCCTCGACGTTGCAATTCTTAAACCACCGCTGTCCAGAAGTAGATAACCCCGTAGCCGAGCTGATGAACTGTTCATCAATCTCCAACTGTACATCGCCTACTTTGGCTCGACAACCATCGAAGGTTGTAGAAAACTGTCGGGTTACACACAGGTTAAAACCCTTAAAACGTTTCACGAAGGTAAGCCATCCACTCTCTGCCAAATCTTGGCAGAAATTTTCAAACATCAACAGGGCCTGTTTGCCATTGGGTTCAACTCTCACGACTGGGGCCATGGTGCCAAATGCATGGTAAGGGTTTGGTTCGAATTCACCAACACATACAGGAGCAGAGCTATTCGGTCTAACAACAATGAACGAGCAAAGGGGTAAGCATTAATGCGTGCATGCGAGGGTGGTGGAGTCATTCACTGCCATGCACGATAGTTATGGTAAAGTACAACCGCCGTTTTACACATCTGTTCAAACAATCATAGCATAGCTCAAAAATCATATCGTTTGGCCAACCAAAGAATCAAATGGTAAGTGTTATGCCAACGTGCCAAATCTACTTTAGAGTATAGTTTTTAAACCATCGACATTCAACGTGAAACCAACACCAAATGTTAACCATGCGCCATTGTATAAATGTTTATCCAATGTGCCGATTGATATTCATATAGTTGACAAGCCAAAAATTATAAAAGGATTAACATAAGGGTTATATCATAAATATATATAATAAATTTAATCACAACCCCTATGCAGAATCAAAGATCAGACAAGTCATAAAAAGAGTAAATCCAAGTGCTCAATGCCTTACAAACTCAATAAAATCAAGTTATGCAATCAACATAAAAAATGTCCAATGAGCATAGTTTGAAAGTCCTTTCAGCCACATAACGATAAGCAAGAGGTAAGTGCAGTAGGCATATTGATAAAAAGATCATGAAAGTTCATATAGTGATCGAAATGTGACCTCGAAAGGAGAAGTCTTCACGCTTACAGTCGTGAAAACTTAACGAAGACAAATGTGTAAATGTCGCAAGAACGAAAACGTCGTCTATTCGAAAATTGTGACGAAAAATTCTATGTTTTCAAGACATAGGTGTAGGCAACTTATAGACGATAACAAAAAGTGAGTTGGCTGCCAACAATGGCGACACACTGGTAGAAGCATTTATCTCTGTCAAAAGAAACAAATTCAGATTTAGGACAACAAAGAAAATTTCAACTCAAAAATATCAACCAGAAAATTGTACTAACATCGTCATTAATCATTTTTTCCAGCAGTGTTTCAAAAGATGAAAACCAATAACAGTCTTAAGATCAGTAAGTCACGATATTAAAGATAAAATCTTCGATACTATTGGCATGGCCACTGCTGCCAGCAGGTGTCCATAGCCTCGACAGGGTTTCCATTTAACCCACTCTGACATTCGTATCCTGTTAAGAAGTTCTGGATCAGAATAAAGGACTTTAAAGAGGTTTCTTTCTTTTTTACAAATTTTCATATACCCGACATTGCTTCGCTGCCAGCGGGCCTGTTCAGTACCCCGACGAAGTTGTCTTGGCGCCATGCATGCATTTACTCGCTGCCAGCAGACCTGTTTAGTATTCCGACGGGTTTACAAACACTTCCCACAGCTCTTATTCATATTTTATTTTGTTTTTCATAGGTATATAGCTGAGCGGGGTGACGCTGAAAATCTTGATATTTTAACATATTTTTAGACCTCATCAGAGTTTTTTAGCACTGTCCTTTATTTAGCTCCATAAATGTTTTATTTACAAAACAACTTCCTACGACAGGGAGATGTCTTTTTGAGTCATTCCTTTACGGAAAAGGGACAACGTAAAAAGATAATAGATGATCATGACAAAATTTGCTCAGAGATTGGAATTAGTAAACTTCTTTCAAACAACAAAATTTTCCAACACAGATTATCAATTTTAGCAATCTATCATAGATGTTTGTACAAATTTTTTAGAAGTTGTTTCAGTGAAGAAAATCTCTTATCATCTTTGTCTGAATAGCTTAGTGTATAGGTATGTGTATTTTTCAAAAAACACAAAAAATCGATAAATTCAAATCAAAATCAAAACAAAAAGCAAACGAAAAATAAAAATAAAAGCAAAATATGTACATAATATACAAGGGTAGTTATCATGCAAAGTATCTTTTCAGGGCTTGGCCATTCACCGGGTAGGTGTCAAGCTTCCCTTCAAGATTTTGTAAGCGAAAAGAACTAGGACCCAACTTTTCAGCAATTAAAAATGGTCCAAGCCATAAGTTTTGAAATTTTGTGCGTTCACCCTTTCCTTCGTGTGGTTTGTCCCACTTCAAGACGAGATCGCCTACTTCAAAATTACTATCAGAAGTAGAATTAGAATCGAACCAGCTCTTAATCGATTATTGATGTTGATATAACTTATGCTTAGCTTGGGCTCTTACTTCTTCCAACTTCATCAAAGCGTTAATTCGGTTTTCTAAAGGGGGACAATCTTCTTCTTGGACTTTTTGTGACAACCGAAGCGAAGGAAGAAGAATGTGAGGTGGCAGAATAACTTCTCTGCCATAAATGAGAAAAAAGGGGGAGTTACCTATAGCGGCTTTGGGTGTTACCCTATCAGCCAACAGTGCGTTCAAGAGTGCATTGTTCCAATTCTTGTGATTTTCAGCCACAATTCTCTTGATTATTTTGATCAAGTTCTTGTTTGTTGATTCGGCTAAGCCATTGTCCTGGGGGTAATAACTCGCAGAATACTTCAAATTAATTCCTTTTTTCAAAGTGAACTCCGTCATCTCAAGAGAAGAAAAGTATGAAGCGTTATCAAAGACCAGACAATCAGGGATACCGAAACGAGTGATGACATTCGAATTAAGAAAGGCAATTACCTGACTAGTGTTGACAGTTCTTAACGCAACAGCTTCAGACCATCGAGTAAAGTAATCCGTGGCTGTCACAATATACTTGTGCTATTGCGAGGATGGAGGGTTAACTGGACCTATGATATAAAGGCCCCATTGCTGGAAAGGAGAATCTACTGAAATAGGCTGCAAGGGAAAGGCTGGTTTTTGCAATCGCCCTGATGCTTTCTGACAGATGATACATTTACTACACAAGGCATGGACGTCCCTAAAAAGCGTGGGCTAGTAGTAACCGGCTCTTAAAACCTTATGAGCAGTGGTTCCACCACCTAAGTGACCACCGACTTCTCCTGCATGCAACTCGAGCAAGACTTTTTCTGCTTCGTCTTTTTCGAGACAACGCATCAGTATGCCGTCAAAATTATGACGAAACAGTATACCATTAACTAGATGAAAGGAGGCGGACTTTAGTCTCAATACTCTTCTTTTGGTGGGGTTAAGGTGAAGGGGTGCTGATCCATGTTCAAGACAGAATCTAATATCTTCGTACCAGGGACTAACGAGGTTTTGTGCACAACAAATTAAACTTTGATCACGTTGTTCTAGGTTTGACGTATCACTATCTTCTTGCTGTCCTGTTTCTGAATCAACAACCAATTTACACAACCCTTGGCCTCTCACGATCTGAGCTGGGGTGATTTCTAAGTCATACTCCTGTAAGGAGGTGACCTAGTTGGCTCTCTTCTCTCCTAACTCCTTCTGCACTAACAAGTTCCTAACGACAGGGTAGGGGACAATGACTTTCGTTCTTGACTTCAAAAGATAGGACCGGAAATGCTTTACTTCTTTGAAAACAGCGTAGGCTTGCCGATCGACCGCTGGGTAGTTGAGTTCAAAACCTTTGAAAGCAGAGCTCATAAAGGCGATGGGTACTTCGTTGTTCTCGAAATTCTTCTGAGTTAGGGCTACGGCATAGGAAGGATCATAGGCAAAAGTATAGAGTGTAAAGTCTTGAGAGAAGTCAGGGCTCATGAGAGACAGAGCGTCTATTATGGCCTTCTTTATGGCATTAAAATCTTGATTTTCTGTGGGTCCCTAGTGATATTGGGTGTCTTTCTTAATCAGGTTCTGCAGAGGCTTGACCATTTCAGAGAAGCTGGGGACAAATCTTCTCACGAAGTTAATCTGGTCTAGGAAAGACTGCATGGATTTCTTGGATGTAGGAGGGGGGAGTTTAGCGATGACTTGAGTCCTCTCGGGTCAATAATCATCCCATCACTAAACACAATGAATCCTAGTAATTTACCCTGTTCTACTGCAAATATGGACTTTTTGGGGTTCAAGGAGATGCCGTATTTACGACATCGTAGCAGAACGGCTCATAAGTGAGCTAGATGATCGTCTTTTTTTTTAGAATAAACGGTGACATCATTTAAGTAAGCTATGATGGAGTGATTGATTAAGCCTCGAAAAACAATGTCCATTGCTCTCTGAAAGGTAGCACCAACATTAATCAATCTAAAGGGCATTTTGTGATAAGCATAAGTGCCCCACGGGGTACGAAAGGTAGTTTTGAGTTGGTCTGGTGGAGACATCAGGACTTGGTTGTATCTGGAGAAACCATTTGTAAGGTAGCTAGAGAGGTAGTGGGGGGGCCCAGAGGGCCCATAATGATAATAGTGGAGGTCATTCAATGTAAGGTGGACTAGGTCCACTATATTATTAAATAAGGCCCACTATGGTAGTTAGATATAATAAATGTAAGAGGACTTCTTAGAAGGTTCTACTTCTAGAAGATTCCTCCTCTAGAAGGTTCTTAGGTGATGGTAGCACTATATAAAGGGGCTCAAGCAATGTAATGAGACATGAAGAGAAGTATTGTATTTGGAGCTGAAGCTCATTAGGAGGATGCCCCCTCGAAGAGGCAAGTGAACAGGAGAGGATCCCTTCCATAATAGGATCCATTGTATGGTGTTGCCCTACCTCAAGGGTTTGGTAATAACAAAGTGTGGTTTCTTCTATATTGCATTGTGGATCTATTGTGTATTCAGTATTTGTGGTGATTATGTTTGTATATCTATTCAGGTTCTTAACAAGTGGTATCAAAGCACTTTCCTTGGCTGGAGTTGTGGGCAAATATTTTTTATTTTTGCAGATTTTTTTTTCGGAGAAGAAAAAAGATGGCCACGACATTCCAGACATTTTCAGTATATTTCTATGCAAAATTTGCAGAAAAGGGTTGTAGATCTGAGTTCCTCTCAGAAAAACACCCAAGCTAAAAAAAAAAATCACCCAAAACGGAGTCCGGAAGGTCAAAATATTGAGGTTTTAAAATCTTCAATTTTTCAGGGTTTTTCTGCGGACGACGGCGCGATTTATTTTTATTTCTGTAACATTTGGAGGCCGAATTTACCCAAATAAATTACAGATCTGAGTTTCTCTCACAATTTCACCCAATTTAAAAAAACAAATCAGCTGAAACAGAGTCCTGGAAGTGAAGTTATGAGCATTTTAACTTCAGCAGTTTTTTAGGGTTTTTCCAGAAAAAGCCGCGATTTTCTGCCGTAACTTATTGGGTGAGTTCATAGGATGCTTGCATGGCTATTTTTTCTCAAAACCTAAAAGAAATTCTTGAATCATTTAAAGCTCAATTATTTGACACATTGGATGTATTTGCACATGGCTTCACAGACCGCCTCACAGACAGTCTCAAAGATGGCCTCAATGATAGTTTTCGTAGTATTCAAAATTCATTGAATAACATGTAGGAGAGATTTCTTATGGAGGGCCTCAAGAATGAATATAATCAATAAATATATTCTTGGTACGATTTTGAGGCAGATTGTGATGATTGGTATATGGATAGTTGTCATTTTTGGGATGACAACCACTTTCATATTTTATTTGATGACTCTACTCCACCTTCTGTAGAGAACATCAAAGTCCCACATCAGGAGCTAGTTACCAGTGTTCAGTCTACATATTCTACAGTGGTATTATTCATTCCAGATTCTGCTACGACCATTTTCCACTATGTGGATGGATATTCTTATTTAGATCCACATGACAGGTGTCAGTATTTGGAGCATCATTTTGAGTTGGTTATTGGGTTACAAAATCTCCCACGGGGAGTTCACATGAGCACTTGGACATGGGACCCTGGCTTGCAATGGTGGTTGGACTACATCAACATGGTGGCTTTCCTTTCTACATGGGACCTTGGTTCTCCAGTCTTCTTCA
>JASDQU010370975.1:102898-138707 GCA_032191745.1 Picea mariana
ATTAGGAGGATGCCCCCTCGAAGAGGCAAGTGAACAGGAGAGGATCCCTTCCATAATAGGATCCATTGTATGGTGTTGCCCTACCTCAAGGGTTTAGTAATAACAAAGTGTGGTTTCTTCTATATTGCTTTGTGGATCTATTGTGTATTCAGTATTTGTGGTGATTATATTTGTAGATCTATTCAGGTTCTTAACACCATCCAATAAAGATAGCCTCTCAGAACCAGATACCTGTTGAAGGATCTGTTCCATGGGTGGGACAGGATAATTGTCTTTATCAGACACTCTATTGAGGTTTCGGAAATTGACGCAAAGTTGAATTTCTCTATTTTTCTTCCGAACTGGGACAAGGTTGGACACCCATTGAGTGTGTCTAACAGGAAAGATTATTTTAGCACTTAGGAGTTTATTCAAATCTTTTTGAACAGTCGGTTCTAGTTTAGGGTGCATTTTCCTCAGTTTCTGTTGGAAGGGTAAGGTTTGGGGCTTCATTGGGATGACATGTTGTATGATATTAGGATCGAACGTTTTAAGATCATCGTACGTCCATGTGAAGACATCTTTAAATTCTTTGAATAATTTAACAAAAGAATCTTTTTCTTGTCTAGAACATACCAATCCTAGATTAATGCATTGAGGATTTTCACTAGTTCCTAAATTGACTTTTTCATAAGACAACAAGGAACTATTAGTTTTACAATTGACTGTCTTTTTAAATTTATCTTCGAAATCATAAAACTTTTCTAATCTAACTATGGATTTGGGTATGAAATTTACCATGTTCGATAGAGCTTCAGGAGATTTCGGATCAGGTATTACCGTAAAATCGTGCAAATTATCGTCGTGTGTGCGTTCATCTATCAGTGCGCCTTGAAAGGTTTCTTCCATGTGCAGAAAGTTAATGATTTGATGATCATCGTCAAATACTCTCCAGTTTGTGATATTGTCAGGAACAGATGGTCGAAACAATAGCTTGATGGAGAATGCATTTGGGGATAAACCTTCTGCAGGAAGAAGTTTAGAGGCTACATTAGCTAGTAGATCTGCTTCAGCATTATTTAATCTAGGAATGGAATTTATATTGAAAGCATAAAATTCGTTCATTAAACTCCATACCTCAGACTGGTAACTTTTGAGATGCGGGGAAAGACAGTGTATAGAGTCTCTTACCTGCCTAACCACTATTTCAGAGTCGCCAAATACAACCAAGTTTTGAATGTTCATATCCACAGCTTTTCTGAGACCTTGCAGTAAATCTTCGTATTCTGCAGTATTGTTAGTACATTCAAATTCTAGTCTACAAGCCATTAATGTCTTGTTACCTGCCGGATCGATAATGATGCAGCCTGCACCATCTCCTTCTTTAGACTTAGAACCGTCGAAATATAGAGACCAAATTTGGTTTCCATCGGGCACATGGGACTGTTGCATAGAAGCTATTGGTTGCATGTATGCTACGATCTCGGACTGCTGTTCTGGATTGTTGATAGGTGAAACCTCAACCATGAAATTTTCAAAGAAGGTGTCCATCCCTTGGACTTCGAGTGGATCAGCAGAAGGTGTATATGGTTCATTAGGATCGTTCAAATCTGTGACCGTGAACTTAAGGTAGCGCTCACGATTTACCCTGATCTTGTTAGGCTTACCATTCTCTGGAAGCCATAAGTGAGACCAGTCTGTCGCGAAGTAACCATGTAGCTTCTTCGACCAGTCCCTACTCAAAAATAGACCATACACTTCTGGAATATCCACAACGATTATATCAATAACTTGATGAACCTTAGGGTTAGACGATAATCTAATCAATACATTTTTCAGTTCGCCTATAACTTTAACAGTTGTCCGATCAAGTTGTATGATTTTTAAAGTAGATGGTTCCACTTCAGCATTAATCTTTTGGCAGACAGACCAAGGCATCACATTGAATGAAGCCCCTGAGTCCACCATACAATTATGCACATTTTTGTTGAAAATATCAAAAGTTAAAAGAAAAGGAGGTACATTCTTGCGAGTACTAAGAGTAGTATCTTGTGGCTTTTTACTCGCAATTTCTAATTCTACTTTATCTACATTATTTACATTATTTACAGGAACTACAGGAAGGCTTCCTTTATCTTGAGGATCAAGATTATTTTTAGTGGAATTCTTCTGAGGGACTTTGCTTTGTACAACCTTGTTACCACTTGAATTACCATTCTTGCCATTCTCTGAAATATTTTGCAACATCTTTTGTAACAAAAATGGAAACTTCAACAACTCATAAATAGAACTGTTAGCCCTTAACTTTTTAAGATCTTCAACAACATCATAATCTAATTTGGGGTTCACATTACTCTGTTTAGTCTCAGCTGATTTAGAAGGATTTGGATGCAAAGTTGTAGTGTTTTTGGTAGAAGGATTGTTTGTTGTCTTACTCCTAGTGTTATAAGGGTGAACAGTCTCAAAGTTAGCTTGAAAGAGGCTATCCGAGAAGTGTCCAAAGATGTTTGGAGAAGACTCTTCTTCTTGAATCATTTCTTGTTCAACCTCCTCCTGATGGATCTCAGGAGGCATCAAGTTATCTTGAGCTTCTAGAATTGTTTGAAGAGCACATTGCAAATTTTCTAGATTCAAGCCTTCAGGGTTTGGATTAGGCCGGTTGGTAGAAAAAGGCTTTCGGAAAGGAGGTTTGTAGGGTCCTTTACTCGAGGAAGCTTCTTCATTCGACCTTTTTAAATCTATAACTTGATTCGACAGTTTTTGAACAACTTTAGTTAAATTTTCCAAATCAGAGTTTTCAGGTTGTGTTTTGCTTTGAGTAGGTCTGGGGAGAATTTCAATCTTCTTTTTGGAAGAAGAACTAGTTTCAGTTTCATTGCTAGAAGAGTCCTTAAGACTAAGTATGTCTTTTTCAATTTGACTAGCCTCCTCAAAGGCTTCTAACAACGTGGCCTTTTTAGATCGTTTAACCCAAATAGCTATACTTTGATGTAAAACTTTAGTGTAGTAAGATATTACAAGACTCTCAGCAGGCATAGAATCTGCAGGGATTCGATTTTTAAGTGTTAAGAATCTTTGATTAAAGTCTTTAACTTTTTCTTTTGGGTTCATTTTTAAGCTTGAAAGATCCATGACTAAGACTTCCGGAGGTTTACCATCTCTGAATTTTTCCAAAAAGCATGACTCAAACTTTTCCCAAGACACGATGGTATGGGGCTGTTGGGAAAAGTACCAAGTGGATGCATTACCCTCAAAAGTATAAGGGAACAACCTACAGACAACGTCTTCATGTTCAACATTACGGAGTGTAATGGCTAACATAAATTTTTTGATATGATCTTCGGCTATCTGTTTCGAATCAGGATCAAACTTGGGAAGCCATTTCTCTGGGTGTTTAGGTAAAGGGTGTTGGGCTCCAGGTACAGCTACAACATCCTGGTCCAGCCAGGGTCTAGCAGGGTTGTTCTGATTTGCCATTGGGGTAGTGGGTGTGGAAGGCTGAGAAGGTGAATTGCCTTCTTCAGAAGAGGAATCTTCTCCAGAAGAAGAAGGAGATGAGGGAGGTGGTGAAGGAGGTATCCCAGATCCTCCTGCAATAGCTTTTGTGATTGGATCTGTGGGATTCACAGTGAGTTTAGTGTCACCTAATTGTTCTCTAATATCAGAGAAGTCCAAAGGTTGACCCCACGGATGGTTTGGTTGCCTAAGACGAGCTAAGGCACTGTGTGTTTTAATAAGAGATTGGAATACAATCTCTTGTAGGTCACCACGTGTAGGATTAGGGGTTGCTGGCTCAACTGTGATCTGAGGATCGTCGGTTGAAGTAGTTGTTGTTTGAAGGGGAATATTATCAAGTGAACGGCTTCTAGTCACTATAGGTAAGCGATTAGGGGGGGGAGGAGTCTTGCGACTGCCTCGTGCCATTAATTAGGTTCAGGCCCTCCTTCTAGCGCCATTTGTTGACGGGCGAAATCGACCGTCCGTCAATTGAGAGAGTGGAACCGGTCCGGGGTTGTCTAATAACCCAAGTCGTTTGGAATGAACCACCCTGACGGGTTTAGCGGCTCCGTTAGCCGATCTAAGGTTCTAGGAAAACCAAAGAGAAAACTAACCTAAACTAACTAATCTAACTAAAACAATTAAAACAAACTAAACTAACTAAAACTAAATAAAACAAACTAAAACTAACTAACAATAAATAAAACAAACTAAAACTAAATAAACTACTCTAACTATTCTATATACAATCTACTAATTAATATTATACTAACTCTAATCGATTATCTAATTACTAACTGCAATATCACTTATTCACCAAATGTACAATATAAACAATCTACAGATTTAATTAAAACCTGCAAAACTCATTATATTCTGCCCTAAGACAGCGAGATATGTTTTTGTTGATTTTTTGATTTTATAAATAAGAAATAAAACTTACTGAAATTAAACAATCTAATATACTAAACACATATATCTAACTTAACTTATATCTAAACTAAACTACTAATAAATACACTAAACAAACAAATGACAAACTGACCTGGAAACGCTCCAGTTTTGTCCTGTGTCTGATGACTTCGAAGCTGGTTGGAGGAAGTAAACTCGCACTGGATAATCCAAAAGCTTCTCGTAAACGATAAGCTGCAATGCTCTTTGAGTTTATTTACAGGACAAACAAGACATAAAAAATCATAACAATTATATAATTTATAAATCTCTGCAATAAGGGAAACCTGTTATGCAAAAACTTATACTTAATAATTCAACTTATGAAGAAGAGAAATCTGTCATTCACAAACTGAATAAAGTAATTTCTATGTTTTTTTTATACACTGGAAGAAATCAGATATGGATTATATTGATTAAATTATATCATTTGCAAAAGACTAAGATAGCTAAAGTAGTCATTAACCAAATGCAAATTGATACACATAAACATGAAACAAAATACTAATATTATGAAAAGCTAAAGCTGTAGCAAAATATCAATTATGTCTCAGTCTGTATTAAAATTCCATATCCTTGTTCTCCCACGAATGAGGATCTCCTTATTACAAAAATAATAAGTATTTATAAGTCTTTCCACAGGGTAAAACCTCCCTGTGGAAGTTATAAACTGTTTTACAAAAATCTGGGAAGATCTCCCAATGTTCAACTAAACTAGGAAATTAAAATGCAAGTAAAATATCTCAAATATCCTCTAACTTCTCATCAAATCCAATGCAATTTCGAATTCACCTGAAATGGACCAAAAATAACAAGTTAGAGAGGTATTTTATTATTAAAACAATAAAAATTTAATTCCACAGACTTAGCTATAGAATCATCTGATTCTGTAGCTAGTCTAAAATAATATACAGAATCAGAATTGAAATCGAATCGAATCTTTGAATGAGATTTAATTCAATTATCATTTAATAGCCATTTGAAAACGATTTATTAAATTGGAGCATTCGAAATCCAAACAGAATCATAAAATCATTCAACTCTGTTCATTTAATTACCACATAATCAGGTCTAAAAGAGTTATATCCAGTGCAACCAATAAAAACAAATCTAATGCATTTGTTATGCCGTTATACCAACAGGAGATATAATCGAATTGAACTGAATTGTTTACAATTCGTTGTAACGACATAGCAATCAAGGTGTATCATAGTGCGTAAGAGATAACCGATCACGTTTTTGCAAACTGAGGTAAGCAAGATCGATTACATTCAATGAATCGTAACCGAATTTGGTAACAAAAATAACACAGTCAATCAGATCGTTTCATAACCATCTAACATCTTTTTTAATCTTTTGATATCAATTTGAAACGATTATAATTCGACAAGATCATTCCAATCATATTGACTGAGTTGACACAAAAAACAATCTATGCCAAGAATAGATTAATTAAAATTCTGTGCGCAAATCAATTTAATACAAAATCATAACAGGCTTGGTAGAATTCTTAATTCGTTGTGGCCGATTCGGGCAAACAGGGTTGATCAACTTTGGTCAAAACGAAATCGTTCTCATTAACGAATCAATTGGCAGAGGTCTAACATAGTTGTCACGAATCGAATCAATTCCATGATTCGGGCACAATTGTATGTATTGTTGTCTAAAAACAGAGTAGTTCATTTCCCACATTAAAATCGAATAGAGCAATATCTCAGTTTTGAACATCGTAAGAAAGGACATGTCGTAACAATCAGTTCAATCAAATTGTTTGCCAATCGTAGCATTTAGATCATAACAAAATCAAATCCGAATACGATTGTGTTCTAAACTGAGTATGAAAAATTCTTTTTGAAATCGGATACACACCAATCCATTCGAAAACACACTATTAATTTTGTCGATTAAATAAGACAAACCAGTCAATCAAATCAAAACACATACCACTCAAGTCCAATCAGAATCTATTGATCTCTATACTGGGAATGATCGGATTGTATATCAGATCGAAATTTCAAAACAAAACTATATATAGAATGTACATGGTTATAACAGAGTGATTCAAGACAGAACTATTTAAAAACTGAATTCGAATCATTATAGCAAACTAGATTATTTTCAAAACAAAATGATGTGAAAACCATACCTGTGTAGCGATGAGACCACTTGATTATGCCATCTTGGAATTCAAAATAGCCATGGCTGATTCCACATTCTTAAACAAGATAGAGCTAGTCGTCTTTTGTTTTTTATCCACTGCTTGAATCTTGGCCTTTTGTCTAGTTAGCACGACAATCTGGTCTTCCAAAGATTGAATCTTTGACTGGAGTATAGGAACATCAACATAATACCGCTCTAACCACGAATTGCACTCATTACAGGGTGACTGTGTAGGTTTAGACAGAGCAGGCGAGGGTTTGGGCAAATGATCGAGGGTTTCACAAGGCAACTTAATGCCTGGGTAATTAGGGTCGTCTTTTAGGCAGGGGGGTAGGTTGGATACAAAGTCATACGAGGGTTCAACACACAAACCTTGCGAATAGGGGTATTCGCTGGCCAGAAAACGCTCGACTTTCGAATCAGAATCCTCTCTTAGGGTGATAGGGTTTGGCTGAGCAGGGGGTTTTTCCTTGTTTCGTGCCATCCGTGAAATCAAACGTGCATTCCTTTTACCCTTATCGTTAGCCATAGGTTTTATCTTAGGTTTCTTGCTCACGGGCTTGTTGATGGCCTCTACACTCTTAGTTACAGTGTCGGGTAGGTCAACAGGAGGGTCGATCGAGGGTTTAGGCAGTAGAAGGTTTAAGGGTACCGAGGTTACAACCTTTGTTTCAGTTACCACAGGTTTATCAACCTGTATAGGATCGATGTCCTCAAAGCCATTACGGGCGATGAAGGCCTTCCAGATGTCACCAAGCAAAATCAAATGATAAACAACAATGAGCTTGATAAGCCCATGATGAATAAAGCTGTTGTCAGCCCTGTGTCTCTTAAACTTTTTAGACATCTTATACAAGCTCCGATGAAAATAGAACGTCATGTTTAGGGGATAACCTATGAAAATCATCAATAGACGCAGGTGATAAAGGAATACAAGCTCGTATCTGCCTTCGCAGGTGACGAAATTCTTGATTATCATTAACAAATCGTGCCATCGTTGTTTAAGCATAGTCACGGGCATACCTCTGTCACAGGAGGTGATTTTTCGCGATTGAAACAACAATGTCCATGACACTTCCTCGACCTTGCAATTCTTAAACCACCGCTGTCCAGAAGTAGATAACCCCGTAGCCGAGCTGATGAATTGTTCATCAATATCCAACTGTACATCGCCTACTTTGGCTCGACAGCCATCGAAGGTTGTAGCAAACTGTCAGGCTACACACAGGTTAAAACCCTCAAAACGTTTCACGAAGGTAAGCCATCCACTCTCTGCCAAATCTTGGTGAGCATTGTCAAACATCAACATGGCATGTTTTCCATTGGGTTCAACTCTCACGACTGGGGCCATGGTGCCGAATGCATGGTAAGGGTTTGGTTCGAATTCACCAACACATACAGGAGCAGAGCTATTCGGTCTAACAACAATGAACAAGCAAAGGGGTAAGCATTAATGCGCGCATGCGAGGGTGGTGGAGTCATTCACTTCCATGCACGGTAATTATGGTAAAGTACAACCTCCATTTTACACATCTATTCAAACAATCATAGCATAGCTCAAAAATCATATCGTTTGGCCAACCAAAGAATCAAATGGTAAGTGTTATGCCAACGTGCCAAATCTACTTTAGAGTATAGTTTTTAAACCATCAACATTCAACGTGAAACCAACACCAAATGTTATCCATGCGCCATTGTATAAATGTTTAACCAATGTGCCGATTGATATTCATATAGTTGACAAGCCAAAAATTATAAAAGGATTAACATAAGGGTTATATCATAAATATATATAATAAATTTAATCACAACCCCTATGCAGAATCAAAGATCAGGCAAGTCATAAAAAGAGTAAATCCAAGTGCTCAATGCCTTACAAACTCAATAAAATCAAGTTATGCAATCAACATAAAAAATGTCCAATGAGCATAGTTTGAAAGTCCTTTCAGCCACATAACGATAAGCAAAAGGTAAGTGCAGTAGGCATATTGATAAAAAGATCATGACAGTTCATATAGTGATCGAAATGTGACCTCGAAAGGAGAAGTCTTCACGCTTACAGTAGTGAAAACTTAACGAAGACAAATGTGTAAATGTCGCAAGAACGAAAACGTCGTCTATTCGAAAATTGCGACGGAAAATTCTATGTTTACAAGACATAGGTGTAGGCAGCTTATAGACAATAGGAAAAAGTGAGTTGGCTGCCAACACTTATATATCAAGATTTCAACTGATAATAAAGTTTCTGATTAGTTTGTTATTCCGTGTTAATAATTTTTCTGTCATCTTCTTGAATATGTATTTCACTGCTATCGATTATACGTATGGAAATTTAGTGCTAAGAGCGTTATTGTATTGGTTATGATTTAATTTTGGCCACATGCATATTAAAGTTCTTATATTCACAGTCATAAATGGTTTCTGAATGTTGAGTATTCTTCCTTGTAAGCGTATCAAGGATCATGATGGTTTTTGGTTAATCTGCATTTTTTCTTTCTTCATTTGCTCATTCCATTTCTCTATAGACTTGGAGCTGATCTAAGTTTTGTTAGATTGACCTGTTGCCCATAGAATGTTGAGACAAGGTTATTGATTTTAATGGACTCCATGCCCAATGGCCAGCTTCTTATTTTTAGTAATCTCACTGGCTTCATGCTGATCCTAACACTCTCTAAGTTTTCCTAAAACTAATTAAATCAAGGTGTACTAGGCTTGACTCTTTAGCAGTGAAGAGTCAAATTCTAGCACTAACATATTTTGGTGTTGTTTCCGGGGAAGGAAATGAAGTAATATTCCCTGGGAGAGCGTCATTGATCAGATTCTCTTCTTGATGGTTAACAAGAAGTGAACATATACCAGACTGCATATCATTCACCGTGACAACTGCACTCCATGAAGGAAGAACCTGTTGGCAACTTCACTGATATGGGACAACAATGGCCAATGAAGCTATCTTCTCTTGGAGGTTTGCACCTCTCAATTTTTCAGCTATTCATAGTTTTCCTAATCCTACACCTTCTTTTTCAGAATGCACAAACTTTCTTCCTATTTTTAGCGGAAATGAGGAAGATAATCCTGCACAACATCTCATTAAGTTTCATCATCACATAGATCAACTGTATGTCTATTAGGAAGATGATCTCATGAAAATGTTCATATACTCATAAAAAGGAGATGCATGACAATGGTATCGATCTCTTCTTATCTCTAGCATTTCTTCACCAAAGGATTTTCATGTTGCGTTTCATTCATATTGTAAGAGAATTTACCCAGCCGAGAGAATGTTTGAGCATTGTTGTGAGGGATATGCATTATACACTCAAAATTTTGTATATTATTCTTCTAGCAGTGCAGATGAAGGGGATGATAATATTGAGGAAGAAGAAGAAGATTCATTGTCAGTTATATCTTCTTCTAATTCTGTTTTACAACAGGAGGATTTTCAACAATCATATATTGAAATTGATAACAATGATACTCTAGATGTATTTGGCATCAATCCAAATGTTTCTAATAGTAGTGATTATGATACATCATCTATTTCAAATCTATTTAAAGGTTATATTGTTGATCATAATACACATAAATCTTCATCTTTGTCATTAGAATTGTATCATACTGCTCCAGTTTACGATGAATATACTGATGATGAGAAATAATTAAATGTTTATGAAACATTTGAAGGCTCATTAGCTAACGAAACCTTATCTAGTTTTGATTTTCAACAAACATATGATCAACAATATATTCATGTTACAGTTGATGATAGTTATGAATTTGTTGTTCAAAATACCAATGAAGATATCCTTATTCTTGATAAATATTACAAAGATACCATTGTTGAGGAGAATTATGAACATATCTCTCATGATATATCTTTCAAAACTCATCCTTCATTTGATCACTATGGAGACAATGATGTTGAAAATCATGAACAAATTTCTTTATTTCCCTCTAAAGTATGTGGATGTAATGGGCCAACATATGAAATTTTTGGATTCGAGTCACTTGAATATAGTAAGGGAGATCAATTAAATCATGGTCTCATTAACAGAGAAAAAATTACAAATGAACAGTTCAGTTTTTTATACCAGCTATATTGTTTGAAGGGCAACAAAGCATATTTGATGGTTCATGTCCAAGATGTAGTATTACCAATTGAAGATATTCATGAATCATCTTGTTTTCAATTGATCCATGAGGAGGATCACAATGTTATTCACATAGAGGTTTCAACACAATGGCAACTTGCTCTTTTGGATAAACTAAAAGTATCTTTTTATGCATTTCATGACCCAGTGACGTTTTACATGGAATCGATGTTTCCACAGGTTGAAAATGTGGCAGATTTTGGCATGACACTTTCTTGCAGCTGTAAGTTCAAGTTGCCCATCAATTTTCTGCTAATAATATCATATTTTTATTTTGTTCTCATTTGCATATCAGAAGATCATTTTGTTAATAAGATGCTTTCATGGCTTCATTGGAAGTACGATTACACATGATCAACCACTTTTTGTTGATTAAAAGTAGGAGTAGGTAGATGAATAAGCTCGTCCTTGAGTACTTGTTTTTCAGTTTGGTGCGGTTTGTAGTAGAATGCCAGTCATAAGACTCCATAGACCAATGGAGACAGTGAAAGCTTGTTCAGTTTGTTAGTTTAGACTTCGGTTTGTTTTTTTCAACAGTCCTTTCAGTTTTCAGTTTGAATAAGTTGCAGGGATGTTCTTGGGATTAGGCACATGTCTGCTTGTTCTTGGCAGCTCGAAGGGATCATGCCATCCCCCATGGAGCCAAGGTTAGCTCTGATATTTGCATGGTCAAATTTTGGTCTTAAAGATTCACATTTTTACTATATACTCAAAATAACGCCTTCCTATATCGTTTTGGCTATTATTAGGCCTTATGAGAGGTTTTGAATCTTGAAATTGAAGTTTTTAAACAAGCGTTATAGGAAGTTCCCGTAGTAGCTTGTTTTCAAGAAAATGACATAGTTTTGGTTTTTTTGTGATGGATTATGGTGAAACATGATAACTACACTATTCCACACCCTAAAATACACATATGACATGAGTAGTGAGGCAACAAAAGGTAATGATAAGCCATAATGGCATGAAATATTATATGCTCCGTTTTTTCCTTATAACAAGAAGAGAGGGTTTGGAGATCGTTTTGTGATTCTTAGGGATGAATTTAAACATTTTTTGTCCTTCAGACACCATTTTTTTATCATCACCAAAGTGTTTTGGAGGAGTCTTGTATGAAAAAGGAGAAAATAGACTGCTAAAAACATAGGATTTTCTGGAAATGATTGTTTTTGCAGTTAAGTTCAAACTCATCCTCTGACCAAATGGAGAGGAATTTGTGAAAACAAAAGAGTGTTTTATTTAAAAAGAGCTCATATATAAAATCCTCTCTCAGGTGTTACACAGGTGTCACTATTTGGGAGATACAAGCAAAGATTTACAACTCATTTTTCAGATTTGAATATACAAGAATTTTCCCGTTTTAGTCATCATCTTTGGACACATATTATGAGGATATGTAGAGGTATTTCGAAACACTGAAATACGTTTTTCTCAAGAACAATATTGTATACAAAAAAATCCCTCCGTTTTTACACAGGTGTCATGGTTTGGGAGATACAAGCAGAGCTTTACAACTCATTTTTCAGATTTGAAAATACAAGAATTTTCCTGTTTTAGTCATCATAGTTGGGCACAGATTACGAGGATATGAAGAGGTATTTTGAAAAATGGAAAGAGGTTTATCTCAAGAACAAGCTCATATACAAAAACCTCCCTCAGGGTTTACACATGTGTCATGGTTTGGGGGATACAAGAAGATCTTTACAACTCATTTTTTCAGAAATTCGCCATATGCCGTGTAATGGGACAATTAGCCCTTAGTTTGATTCCACACGTGCCATGAGGAGGTGTCAAGTCAGGAAGACACATGGATGTTCTAGGAGGATAGTTTTGCTAAATATCCTCAAATATTTGATTTGATTTGATTTTATTTAATGATTTAAATGTCAAACCCTAGATTTTAGGCATGGGACTGATTTTCCAGATTTTTTGTAATCTTGTTGATATGACTAAGTGCAAATTCGACCCTAGGAGGTGCCATCTATGTCTATTTTGAGTAGATCAGATACAAAATTTGAGGATCTAGTTGTTATCTCATAGATCTATAAAGCACATGGAAAATCATATGTAAAGAGGGGGGGGGGGTAATTCAGTCCGAGGGACTGAGAGAGAGATGCAGAAGGTGAACAACCTGTGTAATATTTTGAAGATCCTGTCAAGAATTCTATGTAAAGGTTTCAATTGATAATAAAGTTTATGATCAATTTGTTATTCTGTGTTAATCGTTTTTCTGTCATCTTCTCGAATATGTATTTTGCTTCTATCAAGTATATGTATGCAAATTTTGCGCTGAGAGAGTTATTGTATTGGTTATACTTTAATTTTCACCATAAGCATATTCAAGTTATTATATTCACAATCGGAAAGGGTTTTTGAATGTTGAGTATTCTTCCCTATAAGTGTATCAAGGACCAGGATGGTTTTTGGTTAATTTGCAATTTTGTTTTCTTCATTTTTTCATTCCATTTCTCTATAGCCTTGGAGTTGATCTAAGTTTTGTCAGCTTGACTCGCTACCCATAGAATGTTGAGATAGGGTTATTGTTTTTAATGTACTCCATGCCCAATGGTCAACTACTGATTTGCAGTCATCTCACTGCCTTCATTATGATCCTACCACTCTCTAAGTTTTCCTAAAACCAATTAAATCAAGGTCTGCTAGGATTGACTCTTCAACAATGAAGAGTCAACTTCTAGCACTAACATGTGCCATGATGTATAATGAATGCACCTAGGAAACTTTATACTCATTTTTCTCATTTTCTCGTGAGGAGTATGAATTCGAGGTCTATTTTATGATCAAAGTTTATTTGTAAAAGTATTAATCCAAATTTCCATTAATGAATGCCACAGTGCATGATTTGGCATGTAAAGAGGGTGAAATTGAACCAGTTTAGAATATGGTCGAGTTTATACTCAAATTTCTCATAATTTCGCAAGAAATTCAATGGTAAACTCCTTTTCTGCATTTTAGGAGCGGAATTAAAGAGAGACCATTAAAATGGATTTTGTAACTCCATGTTGTAATGTAATTTGACATTTTGAGATGATGAAGAACAATTTTATTGTTTAAAGAGGATTTGAAGATGAAGTGAATTATGTCATCAATATATGTAATATGAGTTTTTTTATTTTCTGTTGTGTCATATCATAGATCTACAAATTAATCATCAGTTTATGAGTTTTTTTATAAGAAGCACACCATCATTTTTCTGTAAATCACCTCAATACGATCAAGAATTAATTTTGAATCAAGTTAGATGTTATATGTATATTTTTAAAGAATAAGTGGTGTCTAAGTATTTTCGGATCAAGTGGTATCATATCTAGTTTTGACGTGAATTTTCAAGATGGTGATGTGAAAAGGTCCAAGACTTAAGTTGGTGAAGGGTTTGAAGACTCTTATCAAGAGGAAAAAATGAGTAAAGCTGTCATGAAGTTCAGACCGTGGAAGAATATTAATCGACAGATCCAGAAGCAGAATTTTGAGTTAAGGATGCAGCTGCAAACTCTCGAGGAAGAGAAACAAAAGCTGCAAGATTGACTGATATGTTATGAGGAATTCCATAGAGGTATTTTTCATGAGTTCGAAAGAAATTTGCAGGCCAAGAATCTACTATTGTCACCATCAACATCAATCCATGAAGATTGGCAGGATGAGAATGTAAAGCCTCCAATGCCATAGGGACTATCTCTTTCAAAGAGAACGATCGAGAAGGATGACTCCTCATATTATTCTTTTTCTCGTCAATATGGATAATGCTCGAAGATGGTTGAAGCAATTGATCTCTGATTGAAACTATGTGAGACATTCTCCAGCTTACAAACCTAAGAGATGTTGATCATTGCAGCTATGTGAGATATTCTCCAACTTACAAACCTAAGAGAAATCCCCTGAAAGGGGTGTGTGGTTCCTATCTGAGACAAAGAAACAACATAGAGATGACCTCCTCCTTATAGGGAGTTGAGAAGAACTCTAGATGATTCTCTTGTGTAATGTAGTGAGAAAGGAGATCTGTAGAGTTGGATGTGTATATGGCTTAGCACAAGGTGAACGTGTGAAATCCCAAAGTGTTAGGTGCATCGTCATGAGAACAGAAATGAAGATGATGTATTAGCCTCCTCTGAGCAGAAGAGTTGATGAGAAAATCCAGATGACTCTCTTGTTTAATGCAGTGGGAAATAATATCTGTTGAGTGGACGTGCCTGTGGACGAGCACAAGTGAACGTGATCCTAGTGGTTGAGCACTATTGAAGAAGTGTTTCTTCTGTGCAATGCAGTGAGCCAGATATGTGGACATACCTATGGATGTGCCCCTAGTGGATGAGCACTAGTGGGTGTATAAGATCACTTGCTATATTGTTCAAGAGTCAGACCTTCCTGTAACATTAATTGTAATGTAAAGGGTATAGGTTGACCCCACCTTAATGTGACTGGTAATTAATGTAAACGATAATTAATCTGGTTAATATTAATTATATTATAATGTAGTGAGGTCAGCCCTATTGTGCCAATAGACACTTCTATTGACATGTTCAATTTAGTATAAGTAAAGGTGGATTCCCCATTGTGGAATGATATCTCTCACATGAGTTTGGAAATTTCAGCAAGTATATGTTCTTGGGAAAAGTGCGCACCTCTCTTGGGCGCTAGTCTTCTAGGGTTTGTGAGCACCCTTTTGTGTGATAGGTTTTCTTGGTGGTAAAGGTATTTCTCTTGAAGAATATAGAAAAGGATTGGCTGGGTTTTCTTCCCTTGTTGAGAAGGGTTTCCCAGGATACTTCTTGTGTACTTGTGCATGGTGTTTCTTCTTGTGATCTTGGTTATTGCAACATTATTGGTTATGGTTAAGTCAAATTCTAAAATTGAATGAAATTCATGCTTAACATCGTGTATTGAAAAATCAACATGGTATCCGAGCATAGGTCTTGAAGGACCCATTGCACAAACAACTTTAAACCATCCTCTCTCTCTCTTCTGTAGAAACCGTATGACCCTCCTAGGGTTCCCAGAAAATCCGTACGACCTTCTCTTCTGGAGTTTTTTAGCACTTGGAACTTGGAAGTTGGGAATAAAAATGGAATAGGAGTGTATGGCCTCCTCCAGAGCTCATCCAACAAGCTTCAAATCAAAATTTTGAGCATTTTTAAATTTTGTTCCTAGGGTTTCTAGGGTGTCACTAATTTCTGCAAAAAATTTAGTATTAGGGTTTCTGCAACTCATTGAAGGAGCTCTTCAGTTCACCAATGTTCTCCTATATTTCAAAGGCTTATTTTTGGCAGTCATAAGTCCAAAAAAACCTAAAAGTGCTATCCTAGCCTAGTCGTTAGGTTTTCTAGCCCAGTTGACAAAGGGTTGTGAAGAATCTAAAATTATGATGAACAAAAACTATGATGGAAGATAAGCTTGATGGATCAAGCAACTTAAATTTCCTGGAAGACAAGACTTCAAAGAAAGACTTATTGTGGGTGACACAAAAAGGTGTCACTATGACATACTTCATGAAAATGTCAGAGGACAAAGATCATCCATGTGCCATTGGAGAAATCATATCAACACCCTCGGGTATGCACTTGTGTATATATTATTTGTGTCGTTGTCATGAGGGTAATTTCAGGACAATGGAACCTTTTTCTGAAGCCTTGGATCCATAGGGATCTCAATGCATTCAGAAGAACAACACACTGGAAGTGAAGACTCCATGTTTGATTATTGTAATTGTCATTCCTCTAACCTATATTTTTAAAGTTTGCTACATTACAAGTAGGTGTTGTAGCTGTGACAACATTCCTTAAATTGTTTTGATTCTAAAGATGTACTCATTATTCTCCTGTAGGAGATATTATCATTTTGGTTCCTCTTGTTTTCTTGTTCCAGATAGGTTAAGAACAAAGGAAGATGCTTATCCTTCATAGGGAGTCACTTGACTTAGAAGGAGTCAAAACTATTTGAGAAAGAGGAAGAATAGAACCATCCTTGAGACAATCAATGCAATAATGCATGATCATAATCTTTTTATGATTCCATGGGCAGAAGCATGCATAAAACAATATATGTTTAGAACAAGAGTCTTCACAAGACCTTGAAAAACATAACTCCTGAAGAATCCTTCACCAGAGTGAATCTTGGGATTGAACACTTTAGGATATTTGGGTGCCTGGTGTATTTTCATGTACCCAAAGAGAAGAAGTCCAAGCCAGCCCCTTCAGGGAGAAAGGATACGTTTATGTGATAACAATGAATCTTCGAAGAAATTCCAGATCGACATCCATAGTTAGAGATATATTAAGACAAGCAAAGATGTTGTCCTTGAAGAAGAGATAGATTTTCAAATATCAAGAGAATCTCAGATGGAGGTTGACAGTGAGATAATGCCTTCTCCCCCTTCAACAGTTCAGAGGGAGACATACACTATTCCATTTGATCTAGTTTCTCCAGTTGATATGTTTAGATATATTGTAGTAGGGCATAAAAGGCCTACCTAGACTCACTCTGCAAGAGGCAGAGAAACATACAAGTCTCTCAAGGCACATCCCGAGAAAGAAAAAGATATTTTCAAGCTATCCTTCGGTCACGAGCCACTTCATTGATGCTAGGCCTCCTTGTATTAGAGAAGCAACCACAGAACATGTATGATGAGATTCCATAATAGAAGAATACTGATATATCTTAAAGAATGTTGTATAAGATATTATTCAGGGACCAGAAGGGAATCCTGTGGTAACCTCCAAGTGGATCTATAAGATCAAGCATGCAACTAATAGAAGTGTCGAGAAATACAAAACGAGATCTATATCCAGAGGTTTTGTTGATATTATGGTAGCTTCGAGAGGTATGAACCTCTATTGTGACCTTTGACAAGATTAGAACGTTCCGAAAGAAAGTAAAGAAATTAAAGTAACCCTAGATGAGATGTCGACTGAAGAGAGATAATTAATATGAATTAATTAGTACCTAGAGAGAGAATTCATCCCAGGCAAGTCTGCCAGGAATACTATAAATACAGGGCACCAGTCTCTCATTTGACACACTTATCAGAATTACAAAAAGCCAGTTCTGTGCACTGTAGTCTAGCAGTCTTGTGCACAAGTCCTAGGGAAGGTGTTGCACCATTTTTTGGTGGGACTCTCTGATAAGCTTTGGTTACTTCTTTCTTGGTGCATTAGCCTTGCTTGGCTATTGAATTTCTACCAGGATTATTCTCTCTATCAAGGTTAAGGTGCTTGGAGGGTGGCTTCAGCCTATGGTTGGGTGACAATAATGATATTGTCAATGGTAAAACGAGCACATTCATTCATATTATAATAGGTTATGGGCCCACAAATCCTTCATTCAGTCTAACCACTGGAAGAAAGCATAGCCATTAGGATACTGATCTCACTGAGGAATTGCCACTAGGGTTACTAGCAGGAGCAGCTTCCAAAACACTATCACTAGGGTTACTAGCAGGAGTCGTTGCAGAAACCCTAAATCCCAGATCCGACACCTTGTGATGGAGCATCTCATTCAAGGAGAAGATATTCAAATGCACCCTAGTTTAGTGCACCTTTTGGCTCTCTCAGAAGACATAAATGTCAGAGTTGAAGTTTTGCATCAAAACATGACCAACTACCAGTCAATTGAAGACATGAGTGAGACAATCAGTCTTCTACACTACTCAACACTCACTGGAATGATTGAATATGACATATGGATAATCAATAGTGGAGCTTCTAAACTCTCAAATATAAATGAGAAGATGACCTTGTACAAGGTAGATCTTGGAGACAAAAACACTTACCCAGTGGAAGGATTTGGACAAGCCTCCATCAAGTTGAAAATAGGTAACAATGTTCACTTAAGCAATGTTTTATATGTACTTGGTTTAGAAAATATCCATATCTTGCCTAGAAGACAAAGGAAACAAAATAGATTTCGTGGATGGAAAAGTGTTATGTTGGCATAAAGACTCCAACATAGAGAATGTTAGGGTTATTGGAAACCGTGAAGGAAATTTGTATAGACTTCTAGAAAAAAATGAAGAAGCTCTCGTACATGACGAAGTAAATCCCAATGAACTTTGGCACATAAGGTATGCTCATGTTAATTATCAAGCATTACCTTTTCTCAAAAGGATGGTTGAAGGAATACCAGAATTGCAGTCTACACATGAAAGAATTTGCATAGGATGTGCCCTTGGAAATAATATCAAGAAACCATCTCCAAGAAGCAACAATAGATCTAAGGAAATTATAGATCTGATACAATCAGATGTTTGCGGATCAATGCCAGTCAAATATATAGGAGGATCTCTTTACTACGTAACCTTCATAGACGACTATTCAAGAAAAAATTGGTTATATCTACTAAAGACAAAAGACGAAGTATTCATCAAGTTTCAATAATTCAAAGCAAAGATAGAGAACCTCACAAACAATAAGATCAAGATCTTAAGAGCAAATAATGGAGGAGAATACACATCAAAGGAATTCGTTTCATTTTGCAAATAGGTAGGGATTAGGAGGGAGCTAACTGTTCCTCATAATCCTCAACAAAATGGTGTAGCAGAAAGAAAGAATCGATCTATCGAAGAAATCGTAAGCACTACTAAATGATCAAGGTCTATCCATGTTCTTATGGGGAGAAGAAACCATGACAACAATATATGTGCAAAACATAAGTGCTCACCGCATATTGAAGGAAATGACTCCAGAAGAAGCCTTCTCAGGTAAGAAACCTAATGTGGAAAACCTAAGAATCTTTGGATGTCTTGTTTACTCTCATATTCCCAAGGACAAAAGGAATAAACTAGAACCCTCGGGAAAGAAGGGAATATTCATGGGATACAGTGATTCAGCCAAGGCTTATAGAATCTATATTCCGGAACAACATAAGATCGAAGTAAGAAGAGACGCGACATTTAATGAAAATATGGCTTTCAAGAAATTCATAGAAGAAACTATAGAAGAAGAAGAGATTGAAGAGCATATTGAAGAAATCACAGAAAACCAAAATGACGAAAAGGAACAACCTGATCATCCTATGCAACCATGTGAAACCATTGATTCATATATCATACCTAAGACCAATAAATGAACATCTTGGATTGAAGCTACCTTACAAGACACATAAAGACTTAAGGTTCCAGAAGGAACATTCAAAAAAAGTAAGAATCCTAAAAGATTCTCAAGTTATGCAACATATATGACGAAGCTTCTAGATGAAGAACCTACCACATTTGAAGAAGCAGTTCAAAAGGGACAATGTGAAGAAGCTATGATGGAATGACACCAATCCATTATGAAAAATGATGTATGGGAAATCGTACCTAGACGTAAAGAAAAATTAGTGGTAACTTCAAAATGGGTATATAAGATCAAACATGTAGTAGACGGAAGCGTGGATAAGTATAAAGCAAGATTCGTAGCTAGAGGGTTCTCCCAGAAGGAGGGAGAAGATTACAAAGAAACGTTTGCTCCGGTTGCTAGATATACTTCCATTAGAGCTATCATATCTCTTGCCACCTCCATGGGATGGAACTTACATCAGATGGATGTAAAGACAACTTTCCTCAATGGAGCAATTGAAGAAGAAGTATATATTGAAAAACCTCAAGGGTTTGAGGTACATTCCAAGGACACTCACGTTTGCAGAATAAAGAAATACCTATATGGACTCAAGCAAGCTCCAAGGGCTTAGTATGCTAGAATGGACAACTATCTAACGAGACTTGGTTTCTCCAAGAGTCATGCAGATTCAAACCTTTACTACAAAGTCGTGGACAATGCACCTGTAATTCTACTACTATATGTTGATGATCTATTCATAACAGGTGAAAAGTCTCTCATCATCCAGTGCAAGAAGGAACTAGCTTCTGAAGTTGATATGAAATATCTAGGTCTCATGTATTATTACTTGGGACTAGAAGTATGGTAGAAGCGTGGTGAAGTATTCCTTGGACAAGGAAAGTACGCAATAAAGATCCTTTAGAAGTTTGGAATGATGGATTGTAAGTCCATGGACACTCCTATGAATACAGATGTAATAAAAGTGAAAGATCCAGATTCTGATCCAGCAGATCCATCACTATATCGACAATTAATTGGATCATTGATGCATTTGGTAAATACTCGACTAGACATTTTCTTTGCCGTGAATACACTAAGCTAGTTCCAAGTGGAACCAAGACATGAGCATTGTATAGCTGCAAAGAATGTCTTAATATATATTTCTGGGACAATAAACTATGGCTTAAGATATACCACATCCAGTGATATACAACTTCATGGATTCACAGACTCAGATTGGGCAGGAAGTGCAGAAGACAGAAAGAGTACTTCAGGAATGTGTTTCAGCTTGGGCTTCGCTATGATATCTTGGGGAAGCAGAAAACAAAATTCTGTCGCACTCAGCACAACATAAGCAAAATATATCGTAGCATGTGAAGCATTCACAAAAGCAATATGGCTAAGGAAGTTAATCTCCAATTTATTTGATCAGATTCCAAATTCGACCATAATACATTGTGATAATCAAAGTTGTATAAGATTATCAGAACATACCGTGTTTCATGAAAGGTCGAAACATATTGAGATCAAATACTACTTTATTCAAGATAAAGTCTAGGAAGGAGAGGTAAAGCTCCAATATATCCCCATATATGAGTAGACACCATACATCTTGACAAAGCCTCTATCCAGAATAAAGTTTGCATATTTTCGAGAGAAGATGGTGATCGTTGAAATAACTCCCTTAGATGAAAGGGAAGAAATGTCTCTCCAGGTTGGGAGGGAGAACTAACATATTATTGAGGACATTCATTTTCAAAATTGAAAAATAGTCCATCTTTGGTAGATTCTTTCCTGTTCAGAAAGTGGATTGAGATTTCCGATGGACAGACATTTTCCAGTTCGAAAAATGGTCCAGATTGTTGATGTACCATAGACAATGACTTCCCATTGTGGTTAACATGGGGAGTGGTCTAGGGAAGTCTTTATTCTTGAGGGTTACTCAAGAAGACTGGCCCGCCTCACCGGACAACGATTTCTCATTGTGGTTAACTTGAGGAATGGTTTGTTTTGGAGGTTGGTATAGAACAATATTTTCCTCTTGTGGTTAATAGGGAAAATGGTCCAGACAATCATTCCTTAGGGTGGATTCATTCTTTCCAGGTTGCACTTTGTTTAGTGCTAGAGGAATGGCCCAGGTTGGGGAATGGTTCAGGCTCAACAATTAGGGACAGACATTCCTTAGAGCAGATTCATTCTCTCCAGGATACACTTTGTTTAGTGTCGGAGGAATGGCCCAGGGTGAGGAATGGTCCAGGATCAGAAATCAAGACAATCATTCTTCCTTGTTTGAGAAGAATAAGATAGATATCCCATCATTGATGTTCTACTCTGAGGGAATATATTCTTTCATATCTCACAGATGTGAGTGAAATATTGGCCCAGATGATTCAGTTTATTTTAACAATATTTTCTTGTGCAGGTTGATATCAGATGATTGTTATGGAGACTGCTTGTCTCCAGACAGTAGAGTTATGCTACTATGGTGGATATGGTCCACTGTTTGTGACTATGTGTCATAGTTTGAGTAGTTGCGTACTACCATGGATAGACATAGTTGTGTTCTATCAATTGATATTGTACCAGTTGTCATGGAGATTATCCAGTTGGATAATAATGACGGTGCTCGTGATGCTACAAGTTGAATGGTTTGTTTGTGCTCAAGACCATTATTAGTTATACCTCCCTAGCTGGGAGGGAGTGTTGATATTATGGTAGCTTCGGGAGGTATGAACCTCTATTGTGACCTTTGATAAGATTAGAAAGTTCCAGAAGAAAGAAAAGAAATGAAAGTAACCCTAGATGAGATGTTAGTTGAAGAGAGATAATTAATATGAATTAATTAGTACCCAGAGAGAGAAGTCGACCTAGGCAATTCTGCCAGGAATACTATAAATATAGGGCGCCAGTCTCTCATTTGACACAAAAATCTGTGGCCTTGAGTACTACAGAGGAAAAACATATAGCATCAAGTGTGCGAAGCAATGTGGCTTCACAATATTCTGACATATTTACTTGACCATGAGATGGATCCTATGATGATAACCAAGAGCCGTGTGTAAATCTCCTTGAGAACACAATGTTTCATGATGGATCGAAACATGATGATTTGCAATATCCTTATATCAAAGATATGATGTAGAGGAAAATCATACACATGCAGTACCTTCCTACACATGAGCATATTGCAGACATCTTCACCAAACTAACTTGCTGAAGAAAGCCTCCCTAGTTGAGAGGGAGTGTTGATGACTCCATCCAAGAAAAAATTCAAAGTACATCCGTGTGAGACTTGGCATGATGAAGAATGCCTCCCTAGATGAGAGGAAGTGTTGATGATTGCATCTATGTGAGACATTCTCCAGCTTACAAACCTGAGAGATGTTGATCATTGCAGCTATGTGAGATATTCTCCAGCTTACAAATCTGAGAGAAAGCCCTTGAGAGGGGTGTGTGGTTCCTATTTGAGATAGAGTAACAACATAGAGATGACCTCCTCCTTACAGGGAGTTGAGAAGAACTCTAGATGATTCTACTGTGTAACATAATGAGAAAGGATATTTGCAGAGTTAGACATGTATGTGTCATAGCACAAGGTGAACGTGTGAAATCCCAAAGTGTTGGGTGAATCGTCATGAGAACAGAAATGAAGATGATGTATTATCCTCCTCTGAGAATAAGAGTTGACGAGAAACTCCAGATGAATATCCTGTGTAATGTAGTGGGAAAGAAGATCTGTTGAGTGGACATGCCTATGGACGAGCAAAAGTGAGCATGATCCTAGTCGCTGAGCACTAGTGAAGAAGTGGTTCTTCTGTGTAATGAAGTGATCCAGAGATGTGGACATCCCTATGGATGTGCCTCTAGTGCATGAGCACTAGTGGGTGTATAATATCCCTTTCTATATTGTTCAAGAGTCAGACCTGCCTGTAACCCTAATTGTAATGTAAAGGGTACAGGTCAGCCCCACCTTAATGTGACTGGTAATTAATGTAAAAGATTATTAATCTAGTTAATATTAATTATATTATAAGCTAGTGAGGTCAAAATTGTTGTGCCAATAGACACTTCTGTTGATAGTATAAGTAAAGGTAGATTCCCCATTGTGGAAACTTCAACAAGTATATATTCTTGGGAAAAGTGCACACCTCTCTTGGGTGCTAGTCTTCTAGGGTTTGTGAGCACCCTTTTGTGTGCTAGGTTTTCTTGGTGGTGAAGGTATTTCTCTTGAAGAATATAGCAAAGAATTGGCTAGGGTTTATTCCCTTGTTGAGAAGGGTTTCCCATGATACTTCTTGTGTACTTGTGCATGGTGTTTCTTCTTGTGATCTTGGTTGCTGCAAAATTATTAGTTACGGTTAAGTCAAATGATAAAATGGAATGAACTTCATGCTTAACCTTGTCTATTGAAAAATCAACAGCAATGAGAACTTCAGATGACGAGGTCCTTCATAAGCAATTATATTTACCTTCCATCCCAGAGAAACGTAACATGTGTAAGACATCTCCAGAGAAGGATGTGCACTCTAAAGAAGGAATGCAGACGTTTCCCACTGGTAAATGGTCTATGTATCCATGTTCTTCCTATGGAACTAGTAACCATGATATGTGGAAGTGTCGAAGTAGACAGTCCATGCAAGAAAATCCATCTAGGAAGAAGGCTAAAGGTAAAGATAATTTCTCAAATCAAATAAAAAGGGGGAATGAAAGAAAGGGATCATGGTTCCAATATGGGAACAAGACACTATGCTCTTATTGTGGTAAGAGTGGACATCAGATTGAGAAGTGATGGAAATTTTACTCTCACTTATGTCTGAAGTCGAACCAGAAAGATGTAAAGGCACTTGTAAGATGACACGAAACAATCCTAGATGAAGTTAATAATATTACTGAAAGATTTGAGAAAGAATACTTGTTAATGGTTAGTCTTAATAAAGTGATATACAAAGACATCGAGGAATGGTTCGTGGGAAATTGCTCATCTCACCACATGACCATGATGAGATCAATATTTCTGACTTTCTCAGAGTCTGACACAGATTGCTATGTAGGATATGGAACTAACACGAGACAAGAAATAAGTGGGTATGGATATGTAAGATTCCAACTCGAGTTGGGAGGATTTTTGGGAATAAAGAATATGTTATATGTTCGAGATATGAAATTAAACCTACTCTCAGTTGCATCTTTTGAAGATGAAGGCTATGCAGTCACATTCCAGAATGGATAGGTACTTGTGTATTCAATGGAAGATACTCAAGACACAACAATAGTGCCTGATGTTCGCAAGGAGAGATTATATAGGTTATTGGGAAGACCTATAATCTGATCTAATGGTTTCTTGGATTCAACACTAGATTCTGCATCATATTCAACATCAACATCAGAGGAATTTTCAAAGATAGGAAGCTATGAAACTCCTTCTAGTACTAAGGGGAGGATGAGTCCATGAATAAACCATCCATCAGAAAATATTACATTGTAAATATGTATATTTGTAGATGTAAGATGATATGCAAATGTATATATCTCCTAAAGCCTATTTAGAAGGATTGTAAACCACTCATTGTAGATTATAAGAGTGAGAGAAATTCTGTAAAATTTCTATATTGCCACCTTATATGTTGATAAGAGTGAGAGGAATTTTGTAAGATAATTTCTATATTTCCACCTTATATGTTGTTAAGAGTGAGAGGAATCTTGTAAAATGATTTCTCTATAACCACCTTACATATTGTTTGAAGTGAGAGAAATCTTGTAAAAGGGTTTCTATATAAAGATTTGGAATCCTTTTGATGACATGATAGGAAATTGTATTGTCTTGTTATCAGCTAAAGGACTACATATGGATTGAATTTTCTAAGTTAACATTCTTATTCTGAAGTACCAAAGGCGAAGGAACATAAGGATGCATGCAGTTGGAGCATGTAGATCAGAAGCAGAAGAAAGTCAAGTACAAATGGTTATAGTATATATCAAGATGTTTTCAAGGCATGATAGTAATGGATAGGGAATTCATTTAGAGACTCCTACAGATACATCAACAATACATGAACAATGATTCCAAAAGGAAAAGGCATATATCAACATTCAAGTCGGTTTCATAATGGTCGAGAAAGACTATCTTTAGCAGAAGGAGATGGGAATGGATGTTGAATACATGATCTAGGTATTGCAGAGATTCAATGAACAAGACTTTTGTTATGAAGGAATCTATGAGACATAACCAAAACTATATATATATTAGTGACAGTGCCAGAAGCCAAAGTCAGAGCCATATTTTAGAAGCAAACATGAGTACACTGATCTAATATCTGAGATCTAAGATCCAAGATGAAAACCGAGTTCCAAAATATTCATCAAGATAGAAGAGTGAAGAAGCTTCGTCACTAAGTTACTGGATAAGAGTATTTAAGTAAGATGGAAGAGTGAGTTAGAGTTATCATCACTAATTTGTTGAATATCTATACTTTTGGAAGTCCAAGATTTATTCAGTGGGAAGGTGTGATCTGGGAGGATCTAGGGAACGTTAACAAAGGTCCATGAGGATACAAAATGTTCACAGAGGTCCCAGGGGATCCATAAAATCTTAAAATTTGAGTGGCTCAAATGATCATGAAAAGGACATCATTACGTAGAGCTCGACAATAGATTTCCAACAACGTAAAAATATCCTCAAACGAAGCTAGAACGTAAAAGTTATGTCTGGTCAAAGTTCAAGTCAAACAAGGGAAAAAAGACAAAAGTCAAAGGGGTCAAGGTCACATGTGGCACAATTGCAAGGGTGATACATGGAAAAACCATATAACCATACGAAAATGACGTGGCTACACCCCAAGGTTCCATGTGGCATGACCATACGTTGACTGGGCAAGTGTTTTGGCATACCGTACATATAGGTGGACCGATCATTTTTTGACATGTGGTAAAGATCGACCAATGAGAGGATGCCACATGGAATCCTCCCATTGGCCATTAATGGTCAATGTTTATGAAAATTTTGGGAGTAGACGACGATCGAACCTGCGACCTCCCATAACCTTACCAAAGCTCCATTACCATAGCGCCACACTTATGTTTCTTAACCATATGTGTTGGCGAAAGTATTTAACCTCGGTTTAGAGGTTGGTTGACGACAAAAAAGGGCCGAGGGACTAATCCCTCAACCCATAGTATTTCAATCATATCATATGTAATACCATGTAACCATTTTCCATTCCATAGGGGCTAACAAACTATATGCCACTGTAAATATAATTTAAATCATATGCCATTAATATAACAAAAAAACATGCAACAACCGACGGTTGGTGGGGTTTGATCCCTGACTTTCCAAGTAATGTGCCAAAGTTTTAACCACTGTGCCCAAGGCGCCTCATACTAAAAGACTCCACCAAAAGTAAAATTAAGTTTCCATAAGTTGCGGATAGAGGTTTGGGGGCCACAACCTATTTAATGGTGCATATCCCAATGTACACACATTCCAATGTGGGAATAGATCTCGAGGAGGTGGTACAGATCCAAAGGTTCGAATGTCTCAAAGTGCATGCAAGAATTTGCCTAAGTTTGGTGCTGTCTCGATATGCATGCCACAATGTATAATGATTGCACCTAGGAAACTTTATACTCATTTTTAACATTTTCTCGCAAGGAGTATGAATTTAAGGTCTGTTTTATGATCATACGTCATTTGTAAAAGTCTTAGTCCAGTTCCATTAATGAGTGCCATAGTGCATCGTTTGGCATGTAAAGAGGGTGAAATTGAGCTAGTTCAGAATATGGTCGACTTTATACTTGAATTTCTCATAATTTCACAAGGAATTCAATGGTAAACTTCTTTTCTGCGTTTGAGAAGCAAAATTAAAGAGAGTCTATTAAATTGGCTTTTGTAAGTCCATGTTGTAATGTAATTCGACATTTTGAGATGATGAATAACAATCTTATTGTCTAAAGAGGATTTGAAGATGAAGTGAATTATGTCATCAATATATGTAATTTGAGTTATTTTATTTTCTATTGTGTCATCTCATAAATCTGCAAATCAATCATCAATTTATGAGTTTTTGGATAAGAAGCACATCCTCAATTTTCTACAAATGACCTGAATACGATTAAAAATTAATTATGAATAAAGTTAGATGCTATATGTATATTTTTAAAGAATAATTGGTGTCTAAGGATTTTTGGATCATTACATAACATATTCGACCAATAGAAGGATAAGGGCGACAACACTCAAGACTATCTTGAAATCCGACCTGCCATATTTGTCCTTTAAAGGGAAAAATGTGTTGCTCATCATGGTCTACCTATTAAGAATAAGAGATATCCTTGATAAACAACTCTTGACCTTAATAAATAACTTGCATGAATTCCATGTATAGAGAATAGGGCATCCTTAACCCGATTGTAGGTTCAATTTATTAGAGGACCCAACAACAAAGTCAACCATAATCTACTATTTGATATTAATTCGCAAATTCATAGGCACCAATAATGAAAATCGTAGTAGATTGATTGTAGAAAGAAAGTTTCCTATAGGATCAATCATAACATAATCTTCCCGAGTTGCTCGCTATTCAATTACCCACAACAACCATTTTGTTCTTTCTCTTTCTGCATAATAGATAAACACCAAGCTTGTTGTTCAAGGACATCTCAAGATCCAATAGATGATGATTGAATTCAAACAACACATGAAAATTTTCAGAATAAAAGAATGCAACAATACCCACACATCTCACATAATTGGCATGCATAATGACTATGGAATCACCATGCTATCACCACTAGGTGTCTTTGCAATCTTAAACAAACTTATCTTGGTAGAACCATTCCTTACTCAATCCCTACAATAACCCTATAGAAATACAACAACCCTATAGAAAAGCAAGAGCTAGAGTTTTAACGATCAATCTATTAGAAACGATCCAACCATGAATTCAATCTTCATGACCACACTAATGCACTTTGTGAATCTTTCATTTCAACTTTCAAAAATCATCAATTTTTACTTTTTTTTTTCTCGATTTCAATGGATTGAAACATAACTTCTTTTTCAAATTCCGCTTTACTTTGATTAATTCCTTTTTATGAATTTTTCTTATTTTATAAAATATTTATTTCACATACAAAAATGTTTAACTAAAAATTTTTTTTATATAAAATTATTTGCAAGCCCATCAAAAGAAAAAGTAATGGGCAACATGGATACTATGGCTTTCATATCAATTTTTTTTCTAAACAATACAATATGTCAAAATATCTCCCTTGACATAGGTTTTCAAATGTACAATAAATCTCTTGCTTTGTATATAATTAAGTTGTTATATGTAAGTGTGTCTCTAAACTACCTTAGTATTCGTAATTTGTCATGGTGTCTTTTCAAATATACAAATAAATCTAGAATGAAATGACTATAAGAAATATGTAAGACTAAAATTACAATACGTCCTTTTATATTAGAGTCAAATGTATAATACGACAGTCCCGTGAGACAGCGCGGTTGGTAATGACAAGTACCTTTCTCCAAGTGTTGGGAGGAGGTCTTGAGGTCAAATCCGGCTGGGTCTCCGGGACGAATTGTAATGGCTACTTGTAATGTAAATGATTTATATCTCTAATATAAATCGAGTTAATTTCTCGTTGGAAAAAAAAAATGTATAATACGTTATTTTATTTTATACAGAATTAGTGACTATAACAAATACATCAAGTGTATATATGTAAGTGTGTCTCTAAACTACCTTAGTAATCGTAACAAATTTGTCATCGTGTCTTTTCAAATATACAAATAAATCTAGAATGAAATGACTATAAGAAATATGACTAAAATTACAATACATCCTTTTATATTTGAGTCAAATGTATAATACGTTATTTTATACAGAGTTAGTGACTATAACAAATACATCAAGTATATATACAATAAATCTAGACTACAATGAGTATAACAAATGTTATGATTAAAAATACAATATTTCTCTTTATATTAAAGTCAAATGTATAATAAGGTTCTTTATATAGAATTAATAACTATAACAGATATATCATAGTGTGTATTCTTAACATTATGTGTGTCTTCAAAACCTAAACCTATAATAGGCCTATGGGGCGACAAGTGCGGGTGGGGTAATCGTTAACCCATGAGGAAATATCGGGCTTTATATTCATGGAACATTGGACATGCCACCAATAACCAAGTCAAGGCGTATACACTCCTCCAGGGTTTGCAGTTGGCTCGATAACAAGGCATAGACTCTATTACCCTTATGGGAGATTCAAAAGTTGTCATCAATCATGTGAGGTTGAAGTCTTTGCCCTCTGATGTTCATCTAAGTTCAATATTTCAAAGAATCCAACAAGAGATAGAAACCTTCCAAATTCTAGTTCCTTTCCAAATTCTTCGGTATAATAATTCAATTGTAGATCACCAAGCCAATTTGGATATTAGAGACACGTTATGGACATTGAGGGTAAATGGGCGTCCCTCCCTCATTCATATTGTTAATATTATGGTAGCTTCGGGAGGTATGAACCTCTATTATGACCTATTACGATATTAGAATATTCTGGAAGGAAGCAAAGAAGTGAAGGAAACCATAGACAAGTTGTCGGCTGCAGAAATATATTTAATATGAATTTATTAGTACCCAGAAGGAGAAGTCGAACTTAGTAAGCCTGCCCAGACTACTATAAATACAAGGCGCTAGTTCTCAATATTCACATCTCAGCAACTGTAGAGAGAGCTAGATCTACGCAGGTGCAGTGGCAGTTTTGTGCGCAAGTCTCTGGGAAAGTGTGCGCCAGCTTTTGGGAGCGAATATCTGATCAGCTTGGTTTCTATTCTTGCTTGGTACATTAGCCTCTCTTGGCTATTGGATTGCTACCAGGATTCTCTTCTTTGTCAAGGTCAAGTTGCTCGAAGGGTGGCTTCGGCATATGGTTGGGTGACTAGGGTATCGTCAATGGTAAAACAAGCACAATCTTCTATATTCTAACAAGTTATGGGCCCACAACCCCTTCATTCAGCCTAAAATGCTGGAAGGAAACATATCCGCTAGGATATTGAGCTTGCTGAGGAACTGCTGCTAGGGTTACTAGCAGGAACAACTTCCAAAACACTGCAGCTAGGGTTACTAGCAGAAGCAGTTGCAGAAACCCTAAATCTTTGATCCGACACCTTGTGATGGAGCATCTCGCTCAAGAAGAAGATATTCAGATGCGCCCTAACTCAATGCATCTCTTGGCTCTCTCAGAAGATAGAAATGATGAAGTTGAAGTTTTGGATCAAGACATGACCAGTTACCAGTCAACCGAAGACATGTGTGAAACAATCAGTCTTTTACACTACTCAACACTTACTGGAACGATTGAAGATGACATGTGGATAATCGATAGTGGAGCTTCTAGGCACATGACGGGAGATCAAGCCAGACTCTCAAATCTAAATGAGAAGAAGACATCGTACAAAGTGGAGCTTGGAGACAAAAGCACTTACCCCGTCGAAGGATTTGGACAAGCCTCCGTCAAGTTGGAATCAGGTAATCATGTTCACTTAAGCAATGTTTTATATGTACCTAGTTTAGAAAAGAATCTTGCATCGATATCATGTCTATAAGACAAAGGAAACATAATAGCCTTCGTGGATGGAAAAGTGTTATCATGGCATAAGAAATCCAACATAGAGAATGATAGAGTTATTGGAAGCCGTGAAGGAAATCTGTATAGACTACTAGAACAAAATGAAGAAGCTCTAGTACATGACGAAGTCAACCCTAATGAGATTTGGCATAGAATGTACGCTCATATCAATTATCAAGCATTACCTTTTCTCAGAAGAATGGTTGAAGTAATACCAGAATTAAAATCAACACATGAAGGAATCTGCAAGGGATGTGCCCTTGGGAAGAATATCAAGAAACCATTCCCAAGCAACAACAACAAATCTAAGGAGATCCTAGATCTAATAAACTCAGATGTTTGCGGTCCAATTCCAGTCACATCTCTAGGAGGATCTCTTTACTACGTAATCTTCATAGATGACTATTCAAGAAAGACATGGCTATACCTACTAAAGACAAAAGACGAAGTATTCAACAAGTTCCAAGAATTCAAGGAAGAAATAGAAAACCTCATGAACAAGAAGATCAAGACATTAAGAACAGATAATGGAGGAGAATACACCTAGAAGGAGTTCGTTGCATTCTACAAATCGACAAGGATTAGGAGGGAGTTTTCTGTTCCTCATAATCCTCAACAAAATGGTGTAGCAGAAAGAAAGAACATATCTATCGAAGAAATGGTAAAAGCCTTATTGAACGATCAAGGTCTATCCATGTTTCTATGGGGAGAAGCAACAATGACGGCAATATATGTATAAAATAGAAGCCCTCATCGTATATTGAAGGACATGACACCAGAAGAAGCCTTCTCAGGTAAGAAACCTAACGTGGAAAACCTAAGAATATTTGGATGTCCAGTTTACTCTCATATTCCCAAAGACAAAAGGAATAAACTAGAACCCTCAGGAAAGAAGGGGATATTCGTGGGATATAATGATTCATCCAAAGCCTATAGAATATATATTCCAGAACAAAACAAGATCGGAGTTAGCAGAGAAGTAACGTTCAATGAAATAATGGCCTTCAGGAAATCCATCGAAGAAATTATAGAAGAAGAAGAACTTGAAGAACCTAATGAAGAAAACACAGAAAACGAAAATAACGAAAAGGATCAACCTGGTCATCCTATGGAGCCATGTGAGAACATTGATTCAGATATCATATGAAAGACCAAAAAACGACCAGCTTGGCTTGAAGCTACATTACAAGATGCAGAAAGACTCAAGGTTCCAGAAGGAACATCCAGGATGAGTAAAAGACCGAAAAGATTCTCAAGTTATGCAACATACATGACAAAGCTTCTAAATGAATAACCTACCACATTTGAAGAAGAAGTTCAAAAGGGACAATGGAAAGAAGCTATGACAGAAGAACATGAATCCATTATGAAAATTGAGGTATGGGAAATTGTACCTAGACCTAAAGAAAAATCGGTGGTAACCTCAAAATGGATATACAAGATCAAACATGCATCAGACATAAGCGTGGATAAATACAAGGAAAGATTCGTGGCCAGAGGGTTCTCCCAGAAGGAGGGAGAAGATTATGATGAAACCTTTGCTCTGGTAGCTAGGTATACCTCCATCAGAGCTATCATATCTCTTTTCGCTTCCATGGGATGGAATCTAAACCAGATGGATGTAAGGACAACTTTCCTCAATGGAGCNATACTAGAATTGAAATCTACACATGAAGGAATCTACAAAGGATGTGCCCTTGGGAAGAATATCAAGAAACCATTCCCAAGCAGCAACAACAGATCTAAGGAAACCCTAGATCTAATACACTTAGATGCTTGCGGTCCAATGCCAGTCAGATCTCTAGGAGGATCTCTTTACTATGTAATCTTCATAGATGACTATTCAAGAAAGACGTGTATGTACCTACTGAAATCAAAAGATGAAGTATTCAACAAGTTCCAAGAATTCAAGGCAGAAATAGAAAACCTTACAAATAAGAAGATCAAGACATTAAGAACAAATAATGGAGGAGAATACACCTCAAAGGAGTTCGTTGCATTCTGCAAATTGGCAAGGATTAGGAGGGAGCTGATTGTTCCTCATAATCCTCAACAAAACGGTGTAGTGGAAAGAAAGAACATATCTATCGAAGAAACGGTAAAAGCTTTATTGAATGATCAAGGTCTATCCATGTTCCTATGGGGAGAAGCAACAATGACGGCAATATATGTGCAGAACAGAAGCCCTCATCGTATATTGAAGGACATGACACCAGAAGAATCATTCTCAGGTAAGAAACCTAACATAGAAAACCTAAGAATATTTGGATGTCCAGTTTACTCTCATATTCCCAAAGATAAAAGGAATAAACTAGAACCCTCAGGAAAGAAGGGGATATTTGTGGGATATAGTGATTCATCCAAAGCCTATAGAATATATATTCCATAACAACACAAAATAGAAGTAAGCAGAGACATAATGTTCAATGAAAGGATGGCCTTCAGAAAATCTATTGAAGAAATTATAGAAGAAGAAGAAATTGAAGAACCAAATGAAGAAAACACAGAAAACGAAAATAAAAAAAAAGGATCAACCTGATCATCCTATGGAGCCATGTGAGAACATTGATCCAAATATCATACCAAAGAACAAGAAATGACCAGCTTGGCTTGAAGCCACATTACAAGATGCAGAAAGAATCAAGGTTCCAGAAGGAACATCAAAGAAGAGTAAAAGACCGAAAAGATTCTCAAGTTATGCAGCATACATGACAAAGCTTCTAGATGAAGAACCTACAACATTCGAAGAAGTAGTCCAATAGGGACAATGGAAAGAAGCTATGGCGGAAGAACATCAGTCCATTATGAAAAATGAAGTATGGGAAATTGTACCCGGACCTAAAGAAAAATCAGTGGTAACCTCAAAATGGGTATACAAGATCAAACATGCAGCAGACGGAAGCGTGGATGAATATAAAGCAAGATTTGTGGCCAGAGGGTTCTCCCAAAAGGAGGGAGAATATTATGACGAAACCTTTTCTCCGGTGGCAAGGTATACCTCCATCAGAGCTATCATATCTCTTGTCGCTTCCATGGGATGGAATCTACAACAGATGGATGTAAAGGCAGTCTTTCTCAACGGAGCTATTGAAGAAGAAGTGTATATTGAACAACCTCAAGGATTTGAGGTACATTCTAGAGACACTCATGTTTGCAGATTGAAGAAATCTCTATATGGACTCAAGCAAGCTCCAAGGGCTTGGTACGCCAGAATGGAAAGCTATCTAACAAGACTTGGTTTCTCCAAGAGTCATGCAGATCCAAACCTTTATTACAAAGTCGTGGATAACGCACCTATGATTCTACTATTATATGTTGATGATCTATTCATAACAGGTGAAGAATCTCTAATCATCCAGTGCAAGAAGGAATTAGCCTCTGAATTTGATATAAAAGATCTAGGTCTCATGCATTATTACTTGGGACTAGAAGTATGGCAGAAGCGTGGTGAAGTATTCCTTGGACAAGGAAAGTAAGCAATAAAGATCCTTCAGAAGTTTGGAATGATGGACTGTAAGTCCATGGACACTCCTATGAATGTGGATATAAGAAAAGTGAAATTCCTAGATTTCGATCCAGTAGATCCATCTCTATATTGACAACTAATTGGATCATTGATGTATTTGGTAAATACTCGACCAGATATTTGCTTTGCTGTAAATACAATAAGTCAGTTCCAGGTGGAACCTAGACAAGAGCATTGGATAGCTGCAAAACATGTCTTAAGATATATTCGTGGGACAATAAACTATGGCTTGAGATATATCGCATCCAGTGATATCTAACTTCATGGATTCACAGACTCTGATTGGGTAGGAAGTGCAGAAGAAAGAAAGAGTACTTCAGGTATGTGTTTTAGCTTGGGCTTCGCTATGATATCTTGGGGCAGTAGGAAACAGAAGTCTGTTGCACTCAGTACAACAGAAGCAGAGTATATGGCAGCTTGTGAAGCATGCACAGAAGCAGTATGGCTAAGGAAGTTAATCTCTGATTTATTTCATCAGACTCCAGAATCGACAATAATATATTGTGATAATTAGAGTTGCATAAGATTATCCGAACATCCAGTGTTTCATGAAAGGTCGAAGCACATTGAGATCAAATACTACTTTATTCGAGATAAAGTCCACGAAGGAGAGGTAAAGCTCGAGTATATCCCCACTGATGAGCAGACAACAGATATCTTGACAAAACCTCTATCTAGAATCAAGTTTGCATATTTCCGAGAGAAGATGGGGATCGTGGAAATAACTCCCTTAGCTGAAAGGGAAGATTCTCCAAGCTAGGAGAAGGTACGGAAAACTGTTCTTGAAAAACATTTATTTTTGTGATTTAAATAACTCTCCAATTAGGAGGGAGCACTAAAAACACTATTTATTTTTA
>JASDQU010370977.1:49913-62996 GCA_032191745.1 Picea mariana
TGTCCAAGTACTCGTGGAACACCCTGTCTATCAAAATCATAATATCCTAGTGGCGTTTGTGAGTCCAACGGTAAAACATAAACTCGTAATGTCCCAACCTAGTCTTAAAGGTGGTCTTAGGGCATTATCCTCTTTGATCCATAACTGGCAATACCTTGATCGCAAATCAATCTTTGAAAACATTGTCGCACCCTTCTTCTGATTGAACATATCCTTAATCCTCGACAACAGATATTGATTCTTGATCGTCACCTTGTTCAATGATGGTAGTCAGTGTAGAGGCTCCACGACCCATCCTTCTTTCGTATGAAAATAAGACGCACACCCCATAGTGACCCACTTGGATGTATAAGTCCTAGGTCCAACAAATCCTTCAATTGCATTCTCAACTCCTGTAACTCCGAGGTTGACATCCGATAAGGTGTTCTAACTATCCATTCAGTCTCCAGTTTCAGGTCTATGGTAAACTCCAATTCCCTCTCTGGCGACATCCCAGGTAACTCCTCCAGATTACGTATGCAAACTCTCTCACCACCGAAAGTTGTTCTATACCTTCCTCTCCTCCCTTTTTATTTAATGAAAGGATTGCATAAAGCTTACATCCCTTGTGCATGTTCTTCCGTAACTGTAAGGAAGATATAAACCTCAAATAAACTCCGTAGTTTCGACCTACAATCAAGCATCTTTGTCCCTCATTATCGACCAATCTCAATCATTTCATCTTACAATTGAGTATCGCCTCATGCGATTCCATCTAGTCCATACCGATTACGATGTCATAACATCCTAAGATCGTGATGTACATGTCGACCCTGGTGACAAAATCTCATAGGTTAAGGGTATATCCTGTAACCTATCCTCCAACCTTTTCTTTGGGTCCCAAAGCCATCTCTACAAAGCTAAACTCAGCATGTTTGACTGCCTTTAACTAAATCATTTTTAGTGTTGCACCAGAAATGAAGCTCTTGGTAGCACGGGGATCTATCAAATACTAAGGGTCTGGTCAGCGATGATACTTAACATCTCAAGCACAATTGGTTGGTGCTCTACCTAGCGGTTATTCACCGCTACATGAATTTGATGGGCCTTGCCCAAACTCCCATGGTAGTGGGTCCGACTAATCCAGATGCGCTGACCCTTTCTTCTAGGAAGGAATGCTGGTAATGTGGCACCCCATAATCCAACACACTTTCTTCAGTCTAGTAATCCCGGTACCTGAAGTAGAAGCTGGATTCTAACAATAAGGCCAAACTCAAACTCCTTGACCTTAAGTTTCTCAACAATTTGATGCAAATCATAGAGAAACAACTCTCAACAGGCCTCGCACTCATGCATCGAGCGACTGCCTTGTCACAAGGCGTCGAACTCGTTGAGCTGATGCTCAATGAATTCCTCAAAAACATAACTCTCCTGGAACCATCCCTCGAATAGGTCCCATTACACGTCATACACAGCCATGTTCAAAAGTGGCAGGAGCATCTTCCGCCATAAAAGAGTGCTCCCCTTCAGTCGAAAGACCACCATGCAAACCTTCATGCTGGAGGTCATAATCGCGAAGCGTGAAGCACAACACCTTTATCTACAACCATGCATTGACGACACATCCTTCCATGACACTCGTGGGATCGAGAACTCAACTCTTTCGAGTTCTCGGTGGATGCTAACGGTACTAGCTAGGGTGCACTGTGGACCCTTAGGGGTACAGGTGCCCCAGCCTCATCTCAGTACCGAAGGAGAATCAAGGACCTTGACATTACCTGGGAGGGCCTTGTTAGACCATCATCATCCCTTACTACAAGTGAATCCATCCCAAGGACTTGTTCTTCCCCTTGGCGGTTCGACTTCGAGGGTGCGGGAACTTCTAGAGGCGCCGCACCCCCTTCCATGACACCACGTTGCGAACCTTTGAGGCATCCTCTAAATGCAATCACCACATGGGAGCATTAAGGTTTTTAATCAATGAAATGGTTAATACTCACGAGTTTACTACAGTGGCTAGCCCAACGATCCACATTCACAGGGCTAAACAAGCTCTAATACCATATGTAGAGACCCCAAAACGTTATGACTACAAGCGAAGAAAAAAGTGGAAATTTTTTTTTTCTACCCAGGAAAGAAGGCAACGACGAAAGTAGTTGAACCACACAACCTGATGAAAAATACACACCTGAGGATAAGGCAACAAAAAACAATGACTCAACTAGCTAGCCCAATGAGAAACGTGGTGAAACATGCGTAGATGAATTATAGAGAGGACTAACTGCTCGACACAACATGACAATGCCCACCAACTAAGGGACAATAGACTTCGGCCAGGTTTTCTTTCGCCTCTACCCATCAGGGCATATGATGATCCCCTCATCAGGCATCATTCCCTCACGAGACGATAGGTGTGAGACTAACCCTGGCGTAACTTAGCACATCTATACCAATAACCCAAGAATATTCAACACGCTAGGAGATCACATTAACTGTCGAAACACAAGATGACTAATCTAAGATACAAGTTGACAGATCACAAGATGACATCACTCAACTAAAGTGCGCAAGATATTAAACGACTTTGCCAACAAACCAAAGGTGGAGGGATTTATAGCATCTTTCTACTCATTAAATCCAATAGTTGGGAGCGTATGATGCTTATGGAATCGATCTCCAAATAAAGGCACTGGCAATAATTCAATTTTTCTAAGAGAGCTTAAGGATATGAAAGGTTAAGGGACCTTCATAGTCATTAGTCAGAACATGGAACTATGTGAATTTTTCCAACACAAATTCAATGTCATATTACATTATTTTTATTATTTGAACACAATATTTAGAATTTCTTTTAAATGCACAAACATTCCACCTTGCGATTGAGATTTTATATATCTGTGAACATGAATATTTAAATTAATAAAATTCAAATCGACATAAAGGACTGCTTTTTCCACAAAAAATTATAGGAGTGAACAGATTACACCAGCTAACGTTCAGGGATTTAACCTGTACTAATCACCATTTAATAATGTATTAACATTAATTATAAATTTACTTGGCAATCTTAATTAAGTACCGGTGAAATTCAATCTACTAAAATACAAGATTTGATAGTTGAGTGTATGTAATTGTAGGCAAAAATATATGTAATTTTTATTCAAAGGGACTTATGAACCAAAGGAATCTCTCAACCAAGTCAAAATGGATAAATATAAAATAATAAGATTTTTTTCATATGCAGAAAGGATTATGGCTGTCAGCAACCAAATAGTGTGGATTAATAACTATTAGGGTATCGATGTTAAATCACAACAGTAATGAACTCAAGGGGGGATTCAATTGGCAGTGGAAAAACGCAGTAGTAAAAAGTTGAACGTAAAGGTAAAAATCAGTCTTAACATCTAGAACACAGACCTGATAATGTGTAGACAAGCTCCAACTCGCATCCATATTGTTAAATTGAAACTACCATAATATCAAATAGAAACTCAACCATTATCATCCAAAAGTGCAGGCATCCAATACACACACCATGACTAAATAAATCACTAGTAATTCTTGATGAAATTCGTTGTTTTCATAGTTACATAAAAAAAGTAAAATAAGACAGGTACATCACAAAGGAACTTGTTGGAAAACAAAAACACATGCCAAGTCCAAATATGATAAGGCAGGTACGTTAAATCGCTGTCCAAAAAGATGAGTTGTTGTGTAAATGTAACGAATCTAAAATGGTTGTGTTAAATAAACGGGAAATGACAATGGTATTGTTGTGAATACCAACTCTATATATCAATCAAAAGGGTTTTCATTGCCGCATATACACAAAATCACATACCCAACATTCAACGTTGTTTGTGTAAATAACACACAGTCCAAACCCCAGGTTGAATGCAAATTACATAAGGATGAGATTGGCATAAGAAGCACGGAAAAGGTGGAGAAGGGTCATCAACACAACACCCAAGGGCATCGAAGGATGTTAAAACGAACCTGAATTTGCAATCGGCACAACATGTAAACTAGAAGGAAATATATATTAAATAATCCATCGCAAAAATTCAATTGAATGATTTTTAAATTACTTTGAATCTCAATGGTAAGTAGTCACTAATTAGCCATTAGAAAATGCCAATCAAATGAGTCGATTCACACTGATAAATAACTCATTGTAACTGCCATTCGAACTAATGTTATTCAATATTATTAGAGTTAATTAAATCACTATTAGTCTATTAAAATTCAAGGTGGAGAATGCTAAAAAAGATAAATGCTAACCATTAATCAATCAGAAACAAAAGCCTCCACCACACACTTAATGAAACCCAAAAGTTTGTGGTCAGTGTGGCATGAAAAACACAGTCAAGGAAACAACCAAATCGCAGGGTTAATTGGAAGACCAGATGAATAATAAAAAAAAACATAGTGAATTCAATAGGAAATGTATCAACACAAGCTTAACATTTAGGGGGGCATCGAGTTGAAAATGCAGAGGGTATTGAGTCGTTTGCAGATAAGAATGATAAAAATGGAATAATTACTCAACACAAGAAGGTGCAATGACCCTCAATCATCCAATAACGATAGACAGGGCTAGACGGTTGGGCATAAACATTCGTTGCTCATCATCCACGCACAGAAAAACAAGGTGTTTGGATCTATAGGTCTATTAACACCAAAGTGACGACAGTCGATCCGGATCCTAGATGACTACTCAGGCCTGTACTGGTGAGATAGGCATGAAGGCAAAGAAAGAGCACAAACTCATCAAAAATCAATAAAACCATAGGACAGTCAAAACATGCAGGGAATCAAAAGCCAAGGGAATCAATCAACAACGAGCTTAAGGCTATGGGGAAAATTCAGTTATCAATTAAAATGTTAATTCAATAATTTTCCTTACCCAACTAAATATACAGAACTAAAAGCGTAAAGTATACTAATAATATACCATGTAGAAATAATGGAAGTGTACCGTATCTCACGTATCTCACTTTGAGTTGATGTCCCACACACTCCATGCAGCTTCTTCTTGCCGACTGATGAGACTTCAGTCGTACCTCACAACCAATGCTAGGGGTACTCTTCTTCCTCATTATCCCCCCAATCCGCAAAGGGGCCACACACAGTGAACTAGAGAGCAACTAGCTCCCATCTTGCCTCACAAGGTCGAGCTACGACTCCTCACTGAGCTAGGTATCCCAACTCCCACAAGCTAAGTCAGTCAAGTCTAAAATTCTACAGCGCAACGTTATGCATAACAACCAATATCCATCATCCTCCTCCTCCCTCCTTTATATAGAGTTTCTAAGTCATTTACATTCCCCAATTCCCATTTAATTTATTTTTCAACAATTTAATTCATAAAATCCTCCCCGTACATGTGTCACCCATCCCCTTCATTGCACTATAAATTAATTTCAACTATTAATTAATTACTCCTATTTCCTTCACTCACCTAAAGGCACTCCTAGAATCATTCCTAGGTGTCCCCATATTCCCTTACAAGTTTTAATGACTTTTCCCCTTACTAATTTACTAGTTGAGTTTAATTTAGAAAGTTCTTAAATGATAGATACCTTACTAAGTTAGACTTTCTGCTTTTTTCTTATGTTTCCCTTTTCTTTTTATGTTTCTCGCTTTTTCCTAGTTTCCTAATTCTTTTAGATTTCCCTCTTTCCCTTTTTATTTAAAACTCAATTTAGCAGGTGTAGAAAATCAACTTTTTCCCTTTTTCCTTTTTAATTAATAAATTTTAGTTAGCACAAGTGACAAAACAATTATTTCCCCTTTTTCCCCTTTTTAAATTTTATCCCCCAAAATATTTTTATAAATTAAAAGAATTACTTAACCCCTCCTCAACACATGATTAATAATGATTATCATTTTTATTTATTCATTTTTATTTTTATTTTTACATAAATATTTTTCTTTTACCACAAGTTTCACCTAGACCTAGATTTTAATTTTCGAGTCTCGGTGACATTTATTAGGGAAATTGTTTTAAATTTTTATTATCACGTTATTCATCCTAAGGCCATATAGTTTTATTCATTTATTAATTAACAATGCGACGTGCTCTTCAGGATGCACTAGGTGCTCCAAGAGTGCCACTAGCCTCAATCTGTTTCCCTTGCATGATGTGCCCTTCAGGATGCACTACGTTCTCCAAGGGTGCCACTCACTTCTTTCCATTTTTATTGTGTAACATGCCCTTCAATATGCACTCTATTGTCCAAGGGTGCCACTCGCCTCTTGAATGACTTGGTAGAGATAAAAATCCCCTGGAGTCAATACTCCACCAGGTGATCTTGTGGGATACTAAGGGCCTCTAACAAATAAGGCCCCTGCCTTATTGTGCACCCCTTAGAATCATTGTGAGCGACTATCGCACTCAACCCTCATGGCATCGTGGGTCTTCTCGAACTAGCTAGTCGTTAACCTACAGTTCAAGCCACGGTGGGAGTGCTAGTAGGCTGTGTCAGGGCTGCTATCCACAACTATCCCTCAACATCTCTAGTAGTCATGCGTGACCCCTCTACTCCACATGTGAGTTTGGTCGACAAACTATCGTCAACCTGTATCATCAACGAATCATGTCAAAAATATATCCATAATCATATCATCTAATCAGATGCAGAAATGCCATATATACAACAGTCAAACCCCAATAGTCCACTCCCTGACTCGATTCAGAGTGGAAGGGGTTCCATCGATGCCTCTGCATCCTCGAGGTCCAAAATCATGCACACTTAGGAAAATCGAGTCAATAGCACTTTTCTATGCCAATGCAACAAAATAACATGTCATCCATTCATAACGCCTCATAATAGTAAATCAAATTCCCAAAAGTATAATAATCTGGATCACTTGCGAGCAAGTGTCCTCAAAGAATAAGTTTTCTCAATGTGTGCAAGAGTGGCATGTTATAGTTTTACATACATCAAGCCATGCATGAAATCATAATCCCAAGAATTGTATCAATAAAGAAAGACAGGGAAGCATGGGACATATTGCAAACTTCCTATCAAGGTATGGACAAAGTCAATTCTTCAAAACTACAAATTCTTAGAAGATATTTTGAAACTCTATCAATGAAGGAATAAGATTCAACATATTCATTATATAGCCATGATATTGACCCGATAAATGAAATTAAGTATCATGGAGAAACAATAGAAGATATAAATGTTGTTGAGAAGGTACTTTGGAGACTTCCTCCTAAATTTGATACTCTTGTTGTGACTTTGGAAGAGACCAAAGACCAAAGTCAGTTTAGCCTAGATGAGTTGCAAGCTTCTCTCATTAATCATGTACACACATTAAATTGGTCAAATATGTCATTAGATAATGCATTTTCCATGCAATCATTTGTAATTCGTGGAAGAGGTAGGGGGAGAGATAACTCTAGAGGAAGAGGAATGGGTTCTGCTAGAGGTGGATGCAATAGAAGTCTTGGAAATATTAGTGGAAGAGACCAAAATACAACTACTAGTCAACCAAGTAATCATATATTTCATAAATCAAAGATTCAATGTCATTACTATAAAAAGTATGGGCATTATGCATGTGAGTGTAGAAAGAGACAGTATAATAAGAACAAGAAAGTTCAAGATCAGTCAAATGTCACAAATATTCCCTCTAGTCCTATGTTTATGGCACACATTGAAGCAATTCCTATAATCTAGATTCAAGTTGCAGAGAAAATGAAACTTAGAACTGTTTTCTAGTTTGGATAAGTCACTCCAAACTAAAGTTACACTTGGAACATATATCCAAGTCATTATCTTAGGTAAAGGCAGTATTAACATTTAACCAAACAAGGAGAAAAAAAGGTTATTCCTTATGTATATTATGTTTCTATCCTAAAACATAATTTGATGAGCACATGACAGTTGTTACAGAAAGGATAAATAATCTACATGGAAGATAATCACTCTGTGATTACAGATAGATATCCAAGCAATCAACTTATTGCAAGAATTCAGATGACAAGAAACAAAATGTTTCCATTAACATTGAAGCGAGCTAAGAAGAAAAGTACAATGCAAGTTATCTATGAAGAAAAATATGGGTAGTCTCACACTATATTCGAAGCATAAATTGAATAATTTAGTGTGCTCAGTTTCAAGGAAGGAAAAGTTAGTGTACACAGTTCAAGAAAGAAGAAGACAATGAAACATAGATGCAGACATCATTCCAATATGAAGTGCATGATGATTTCTTAATATGGCATTTCATATTTGGACATTTAAACTTTGGATGTCTGAAGCTACTACATGCAAAGGATATGGTGAAAGGTTTTCCATTGATTGAAAAAACAGAAAGAATATGTGAAGGATATATCTTTGGAAAGAAACATAAAGAATCATTTCCAGTTGGCAATTCAGACAGAGAAAAAGATTCACTGGAAATTGTACATTCAAACATTTGCGGACCAATCAAAACACCATCTGTAGGAGACAATACATGCTTTCTTACATTTATTGATCATTTCTCAACAATAACATGGATTTATTTCCTAAAACAAAATTTTGACGCATTGAGTTTCTTTCAACAATTCAAGTCACTTCTGGAGAAATATAATAATTATTACATCAAGTTTCTAAGAAGTGACAAAGGAGGTACATATGTTTCAATATAATTTCAGAAATTTTGTAAAGTTCATGGCATTTACAAGCAAGTCATGATGCAGTATACACCACAATAGAATGGTATCACAGAGAGGAAGAATCAAAGCATCATGGAAATGGAATGCAATATGTTGGCAGCCAAACATTTTCCAAATGAGTATTGGGTTGAGGAAGTAGCACCTTCAATGTATATCATGAGCATATGTCGAACAAGGAGTGTTAGAAAAAAAGTTCCTCAAGAAGCCTGAACATGAGAAAAATAGATAAAACAAAGGAGCAAATTGTATATTTGTTGGGTACTCTGAAGATACAAAATCATACAATTTGTATGATCCTATTGCAATGAAATTCATAATCACCTATGATGTTCAATTTGTGGAGAAAGAATCATGGGATGGAAGCATAGAAAGGATATTAATAATTATTGATGTTATTGGGAATGATTGCATGGAATATGAAATGGTTGAAACACCAATTATAAGTGAGTGCACAATTCCTTCCACTACGAGAACTACATCACAAATTCTAGCACAAACTACTCTAGTGATATCTACAGGTGCACAGTCCACACCTAGAGTGCAACAAACTCTAGCAAGCAGTCCAAGTAGTTCTACATCTCCAAATATAACATTAGCAAGCTTTTTATGAAGGAAGACAAGAAGTGTGCGCGACATATACAATGTTGACACAACAAATTCATTTTCGGTCTTTGTTATGTTTTCACCAAAAGATGATTCGTTAACCTTTAAAGAAGTTGTCAAAGATGATGTATGGGCACAAGACATGGATGAATAAACTAAATTCATAGAAAACAATCATACATGGAAATTGGTATATGTACCTAAAGACAAGGATGTGATAAGTGTCAAATGGATTTATAAAACCAAGCAAGATGGATATGGAAATGTGCATAAGCACAAGGAAACGTTATTCACAAGAGATTTTACACAACAACCTATAATTGATTTCAATGAAACATTTGCGCCAGTTGCATGTATCGACACATTCAAAATTGTGTTGGCCATTGTTGGAGAGAAAAAATGGCATGTTTATCAAATGGATTTAAAGTCAACATTTTTGAATGGAAATTTAGAAGAAGAAGTGTATGTGGAACAACAACAAGGACATGAGATTCCAGGAAAAGAAAACAAGGTATAAATATTGAATAAGGCATTGTATCGATTAAAGTAAGCTCCCAAAGCTTAGTACATTCACATAGATTCCTACCTCACTCAAAATGGATTTCAGAGAAGTGAATGTGCATGAACAAATCAACAAGGTAATATTTTAATTGTTTTCTTATATTTTTCCTCGGTTTAATTGTTTTCTTATATGTAGATGATTTGATTTTTACACGTGATTTTGGCATAGAAGAATTTGAGTCAATCATGAAGGATGAATTTGAAATGAATGATTTGGGGCTTATGAGATATTTTCTGTGTATTGAAGTTCACGTGTCCAAATCTAGTATATTTATTTCACAATCTAAATATGCACATGAAATTTTGAAAAGATTCAACATGATAAATTCGAAAGCATCCCCAACACCTGTCATAATAGGATTGAAGTTAAGAAAGGAAGATGAAGGGTCCAAAGTGGATCCCACTCTGTTTAAAAGGTTTGTAGGAAATCTCATGTATATGACAACAACAAGACCTGATATTATGTATGGAGTGAGCTTGATTTCAAGGTTCATGGAAACTCCTAAATAATCCCATTGGAAGGCAAGAAAAGCAATTCCGAGATATGTGAATGGAACAAGATATTTTGTCATTATGTATTCTACTTCAGAATATTTCAAACTTATTGGATACACTAATAGTGATTGTGGAGGAAAAATAGATGATAGAAAAAGTACCTCTAAGTACACATTTCATTTTGGAAGAGTTAGTATCATGGAAACCAAGGAAGAATCCCATTGTGACTCTTTCTTGAGAAAAAGTTGAGTATGTGGAAGCTACAAGTGCTTCATATCAAGCAGTTTGGATGATAATAATTTTAAAAGATTTGTTGCAGGGACAATAGGAACCAACTACAGTGTTTTGTGACAACAATTCTGCCATCATGTTATCAAATAATCATGTGTTTCACAAGAAAACCAAACACATTGATACACATTATCATTCTATAAGAGAATTAGTAAATAACAAATAAATTTGTTTAGTGTTTTGCAGGTCAAAAGAACAAGTCACAAATATATTTACAAAAGCTTTGGTAAGAGACACATTTTAAAAACTTCACAGTTGTCTAGGATTTGGCATAGTCGCAAATGTTTGACAGTATATGTCAATTAAAATTTTTGATGTACATTTTTTTTTGTTTCTTTATCTCACCTACTTATAATTAAGGGGGAGAGTTAGAAATATTAATTACAAGTCTTGTGATTTACGCTTAAGAAACTATGTTTTTCACGGGAAGCGGGGACATTAGTCTGTCACTCACAGAAATGAGTGTTAGCATAAGCAATATTAAATGAGTCAACCTTCATTTTTCTCGAGCTCTGTTATGTAGATAAGAATCAATCAAAATTAATTGTTGTCTTAATTGCTTGAGTTGGTTTTATTTCTACATGAAGTTTCAGTCTTTATCTATATACGTCTGAGTCTGTAATATTCAATATATAAAACAAAGAGTGTGTTAGTTGATAGAGAACAACATCAACAACTATGAAGATAGTCGAAGAAGTTTGAGAGCATAGTATCTGTGTTTTGTAAGTTGCATAAGTCATTGGAGCCAAATCTCGACATAATCTTGTATTTTGTAATAGCACACACCACTCAAGATAATAATATATTAAGTTTTGTGTGTTGATGCATTTATGAGTTCTATTGTGAGCTTATGTGTTAAAGAGTAGCACAATGTGAATAAATTTATTTTTAAGTATTATTATCACAACGCGTATTATATCGTGTTGTCTCTGAATTGTGCGATAAGTCCTGAGAGTTCATTGACCAAGAGTTTCACTGTGCAGTCCTTGTAACTACTTTGCACATAGTTCATCTGCACACTGTATATCCAAGAGACTCGTAGTAGTGGTAATTATCATTAAAATTAACTTTTTTTTTTAGGTGACGGGTTTTTAAGTGGTCCAAAATATTTAATCTTGAATTATTTTTAAAAAGTGGTTTTATCGTTTTAGTATAACTCTAAAGTTACGTTTCATTTATTTGTATTATAATCTTAATAAAATAGTTTTATAATTATTCATTGTTCTTCAAAAAGTGTGTTTATGTGTATTATGATTGTAATAAAATAGTTTTATAACTATTTATAATTTTAATAAATAAAATAGTTTTATAATTATTCATTGTTCTTTAAAAACTATATTTAGAATTAATTCACTTTTTAATTAAATAATTCAGAATTATTTCTCACTTACACTTAACATTCTTTCCCTAAGTTGCACAAGTAATTCCACATTTTATTTTAATTAAATTCAAATTCCCTCACCCTTCCTAAAAAAGGTTCCTTAAATCACACCTAATTGTCTCTTTCTTCCCCTTACTAAATCTGAGTTGAGTTAAAATAATAATCTTCTTCTAGTTAGACTAGTGTTAACTAGACTCTAGATACCTTTCTATGCATAGACGTTCTCTAATCTTTATTTATTTTTTGTTTTAAAAACCCCCTTTTTACATTTTCTCGCACACATGTGCCTTATGTCAATCTTTAAATATAATTCACCCCCTTTTATATTCTTAACTTGTTTTAATTCATTCCCTTTTCATTTAGTTTATTTAAATTAGTTAATAATTTATTGTTATCTTCCTACAAGAACTTAGACTTAGGATTAAAGTTGAATAGGATTAGACTTCATTTGGGGTTTACAATTACTAAATTCATTCTTTAATTAATTTATCAATTAATTAATCCGAAAGTGCTCAAGATTTTACAAGGTTAATTATTCTCTTAGGTTTTTCTAGGCCATCTAGATTCATTGACTCAAATTTTACTTACGCGACATTTCCTTCAAGATGCACTCTGTTCTCCAAGGGTGTTACTCGCATTTGATTGTTTTTGGTAGTTTTCCAACCCCTGGAGTCAACACCCCATTCAGGCGACCTTGTGAGAGACTAAGGGATTCTAAGGAATAAGAACCCTATCTTATTCTGCACCCCTTAGAAATTGTTGTGAGCGAATATCTCAGTCTTCACTCAAGACATCGTGGACCTTTCGAACTAGGTAATCATTAACCTACAATTCGAACCACAGTGGGAGTGCTAGTAGAATGTGACAGGGACACTGCCACACCTCTCCTTCAATATATGGTCTATGTGCATGGCCCCTTTACTCCTTATTTGAGTCATATTAAAAAGCAATCATCAGCCTGCATCCATCAATGAAACACTGTCAACGATCCATATACAAAATCATACTATAATCTATCATATGTCGCATATGCATAAATGAAATACTCAAACTAATACAATCCACTCCCTATCTCAATCTGGAGTCTCAGGAGGTCCAT